>PVJH01022880.1:0-13430 GCA_004026705.1 Nesogale talazaci
GGGACCCGCGGGAAGGAAGTGGCAGAGGTGAGGGTGCCCAAGGGGACGTCAATGAGCGAGAGGAAAGCAAATGTGCAGGTACTGGGCATCTCGGGAAGCCAGGGCTTTCTTCAAAGCCATTTCAAAAGACTCCTCCGCAGACTCTTCCTTGTGGCTGTCTCAGAGGAGAAGCTTTTTGCCCTGGCCCAATATGCAGCCTCCACTTAGGAAGCCGACTCTGAGTGGGCCTGGCATGCGGGCGTCAGCACACAGTGTGTGCAGGCACACAGACCCAGTCCCTGTAGCCAGGCAGGGCCATGCTCAGAATCCCTCCAGGCTGGCCGGGCCCAGGTCTCCAGCCCCCATTAGCTTTGCAATGAGAGAAGCTGGGGCGCTGGCATCCCCAAACCGGACACTGGGACACTATGGATCTGCCCCTCTGCAAGTCCCCTCAAAGTTCCTTGACAAACCATCAATCCTTTCTGCTTTTACTGAGGCCTGAATCTCAGCCAACAGCATCCGAGGTGAGGCACAGATGAGGACAGGCGGGTGGTGTCAGGGCACCCATGATCTGCCCTTGAAGTTGGGGGTTGGCGGCTGCAGCCTGCATCGTTCTGACCCACACTGTCTCTTACGTCCACGGCACACTCGCACACGCATGTATCGCCTCCCAGGGCCATTGACAGAGCAGAAACAAAATTTAAAACTCTTGGAAGTGATGACTCTTGGCTTAAAAAGATGACCTTTTTCTAAGTGCATTTTTTTCCCATCGTTGTGAAAACATAGGTAGCACCACCCTTGTCTAAGAGATAATTTTTCGTTTGTACAATGCAGCGACACCCACAGAGACTGATGACTTCTGGTGGGTCTTACATGGGCCTTAGACGGGCTTGTCTACGAACGTCCCAGATGACTCTGGGGTCCTCAGAGGGAAAGTCGCACCTGCTTGACTCTCTCTCCTGGCCCACTGCCCTGGGGGAGGCTTGTGCAGACCACCCATATTCCATCCCTGCCCCTTCCAAGAGGGCGGCTTCATCTTGTCCATGCTGACGGACAGTTTAATCCTATGATTGGGGCTCTTCGTTTTCCGTCTCATTCCAAAATGACACGATGATGGAACCCGTGAGCCGGGATTTGCTCAGCACCAACTTGTCTGTGCTCCACACACCTGTACATCCGCCGCATGCGATGAAACCACACCGACCTGCCCAAACCTGATGGTGAATGAGCCGCCACCGCCGCCGCTGGGTCACGGGGTTCAACGAAGCCCCCCCTCGGAGTGCGGTGGAATGTTCCAGGCACAGAGGACAGCCTGCTCCTGCTCCTCGTGCTGACTGACAGTGGATCGTGTCACCGTGGGGCATGCTCAAGGCACAGAGGAGGGGCTGTGAAGGCGCACAGGGGCCAACGGGATGGAAGCTGCTTTCAAACAAATGTACGCTGTGCTGGGGAGAGGCGACAGAAGCATCATCACAATCCTAAGTGCCGCTGATGGAGCTGTGGTGGTGTAAGTGGGTCACGCGTTTGCGGCTAACTGTAAGGTCAGAGGTTCAAAACCACCCACTGCTCCTTGCAAGAAAGACCAGGCTTTCTACTCCCATAAAGAGTTAAGTGTTGGCAAGAGCAGAGATGGACTGGAAACACAGAGACTCCAAGACAGATCAGGATTAGTTGGGAGTGGCGATATGAGAAGGGTGGAGGGAAAGGAGGGGTAGAAAGGAGGGACCGATGACAAGGATCTACCTACAACCTCCTCCCTGGTTGGATAGACAACAGGGAAGTGGGTGAAGGGGGATGTGGGGAAGTGTAAGACGTGAGAAAATAATAATTTATAAACTATCAAGGGTTCATGAGGGCGGAGGGGGCGGGGAGGGAGGGGGAAATGAGAAGCTGATAGGAAGGGCTCAAGTAAAAAGCACATGTTTTGAGAATGATGATGGCAGCGATGTACAAGTGTGCTTGACATAATGGATGGATGTGTGGATTGTGATAGATAAGAGTTGGACAAGCCCCTAATAAAATGATTTAAAAAACAAAAGAGTTCGTGTTGGAAACTCACAGAGGCAGTTCTACCCTGTCCTCTGAAGTGTCTGTGAGTCGGAAGCACCTTGAGGGCAGTGAGCTGGGTTTTGTTGTTGTTTCTTTATTTGGGTTCTACTCTGTGCCGGGCACCTGGCTCTGAGATGCTCTTCCTGAATATTTGAAAATCTTAGGAAAAGGTAGTATCTTCTTTGATCTCCCCCTTTGGCCCCTTTAAAAGCTGCTTCAGTTTAAAAACAGTGAAGAGGAGCTACATGTGGATCAAGTCTCTGACGAATCCTCTCTGACCGCACAGCAGGGTGTTTCTGATTAGCCTCGCTGTCATGCAGGGTGCTCTGAAACGTGGATTACTGGATTACTGCGGATAGAGTTAGGTTAAAAGGTAACACCTTATCAGGCAATCTCGCTTCTGACCCCATTTTCAAGGTGCTCTAGTTTTTAACATTTTCTGCTTTCTTTTCCCTTGATGCTTTTTTCTATTTTATTTTGTTCTTGTTATTAGTTCGGGGAGGGACTTGTTTTGCTTTGTTTTTTGTAGGTTTTTCTCTATATGAAATTCAAGGATAAGCAAATCTACAGAAACAAGAGCTAGATTCATGGGTGCTTGCAGGGCTGGCAGGGCTGGCTGGGGGCTATGGGGAGCTAATAACGAAGCATACCAGAAAAAAGATAAGGTTCCGAAATGGATTGTGGTGATGAGTGTATATCTCTTCGCGAGATGACTGAACTACTGAATTCCCTATGGGGATTATATGCCCATAAAACTGTTTAATGGCGGGGCGGGGGGGGGGGGGAGTAAAGAGGTCGTGGCTGCTCGCTGCACCTCACAGAGAAGCAAAGCCACGAAGTACAGAGTCACCCTTAGACAAGAGCCCATTGTGTTCTGAGCCACACGCTGCGGTCCCTTTGCTAGCACTGGGGGATGGTGCTATCTGGTGGCATTGGTTAATGTGCTAACCAGGACAAGCCACCAGCTAAACCAGCGGCTCCAGCTCGTGGCCAGCCCATGCGTGCTCACAGAACTATGCTCCACAGGTGTGGCCTTTCGGAACCAAATCTCCAGGCTTTTCTCCCAAGCCATCTCCAGGTAGCCAACGTTTCTGGGCGTAGCTTCTTAAACATCTGGATGGTTCAGGCAAGAGTGTTTATTACCCAGGCAAGTGGGGCTTGAGGCACAGCATGTGAGAAGCTGTCAGGGACGGTGATGCTGCTGGCCCACAGGCCCCTCTGAGCACAACGCCCAGCCTCGCAGGCTGTGTTAGTCCGGGTAGACTAGAGAAACAAATTCATAGACACGCGTGTGGATATAAGGGAAGGGTTTATATGCAAGAGGAATGGAACATTGAGAAAGCATCCCAACCCATTAGCCCATAAGTCCAATACCAATCTATGAAGTCTCTTTCCAATTCACAAAGTCAAGGCCGGGGGTGTAGAGTCCCAGCGCTGGCAGGGGTCTCCCCATGTCTCCTCATTTCCAGGGCTCAGGGTCCATCAGCAGTATTCATTGGAGATAGCAACATCTCAGCCTGGCAAGGGTCTCTGTGACTTTTCCTGCTTCAGAGGTCTAGTTCCATCAGGGTAAGCCCATGTGGCTCCTCCTCTGGCTCTTCCAGTTCCTCGGACGCTGCCATCTTGTCTTGTCAGTAGTTTGTCGTCTTGGAGACTCAGTCCAGTTGCCCACACAGAGGCCTCATTGGCTACTCAATGGCTCTCTCCCCTAGACTCCCAATCATGAAATTGACACGATGAGTACATGACCGCCACATAGGATAAGTCCATTCATCCGGCTTAGCGCCTGGGCTTGCGCTTAGCAACCGTGGACTGAGCATGTAAACCGAGCAGTGGGTCACCTGGCCCAAGGGAGCAGCTGGGTGGAGCGCATGGCTAACGTGCTCAGCGAGCAGTCCAAAGGCTGGAGGTGGAAAGCCACCCACAGGCACCTCGGAAGAAAGACCCGAGGACCTACTTCCGAAAAACCATCCACTGAAAACGCTACAGGACGCAGTCGCATCCCGACCCAGGTCAACCACGCTGAGGCACCTGGGGCTCTGTGTCCCCAAGACAGCGGCAAAGATGCATGGTCGGTTTTCTTGAGCATGAAGGCGTTGCTTCTCGGCCCATCGATAACCCCACCCCCGCCCCGAACGTCCCCTCTGAACGTCCCCTGCTAGGCACAAAGACAGAGCTGACGTCATTGACTTGCCTTGTATATAATGATAAAGCAGTAATAAAAATAACAATTAAGAAGCAGTGGAATGGACACAGCCGGAATCGCCATGCTTTATCCCATGGCACACTTTCTCCCAGTTCTGCTCCACATCCTCCTCTGAATGTTGCTGACCCCTCTACACACACACACACACACACAGAGAGTCACACTGAAGGGCGTCACAGAGCTCATATGGAATAATAGAGGGGGCTGTTCTCACCCTGCTAACTGTATACGGGACTCAGGGATGAAGCTGCTTGTCCTGAGCTGTGAGCTCCTCCGTGAGGGTACATAAATACGGGATTTTTTTTTTAAATGAACTTTTATAAGTGGACCATAAATGTAAACATGATACTGTTTAGGAAAGAGGGCCCTGGTTGATGACTCGTGGCTTCCTCTGGCTAAACAGAGCCTAACAGACACCTAAAGCTCTGGGGGGGAGGGAGGACGAAAGCGCGAGTGATCCCCTCCCATCTGCTCGGAGTGCACATATGGATTTAATTTTGGAAGTCTGGGGACCACCTTGGCACCAGGACAGGAGAAGAGGTTTTCAAATGCCTCGGCTCCACAATGCCAGGTCCTGCCAGTTCCACCCCGCTCCTGGAATGCAGCACATCCAAGAGCCTTCCTGGGAGGCCCTGCCCTCGGGACGCGGAGGGATCCCAGGAGACACGGGCTGGGACACCAGACTCGGAGCTTCCACGATGCTCAGGCGGGGAGCAGTGATATAGAATGATACCACCCTCCACACAGGAGCCCCAGGTTCGGCCCTCAGCCAAGGCGTCTCCCACAGAAAGCCGCCACCTGTCTGTGGCTGGAGGCCTCCGTGGGGCTCGGAGCAGAGTGAAAGATTTCAGCAAAGCGTGCAGGCTAAGAAGAAAGGTCTGCGGAAGGACTGTGGACACCATACACCATGCAGCTGTCGGATGGGCAGCATTTGGGTGCCAGGGGATCCGGAGAGCACCCCTGCCCTGGCTGGACAATCCCAAAGACGAGGTGTCTCCAGGAACACGAGACAGAGTCAGTCAGACTCAGGGCTCTTCAGAGTCCTCCCTTACTCCCCCAACCCCCACCACACACCTCCCCTTGGCCCATAATTCCATCCGATCAGTCCTGGAGGAAGAGGACCTGGAGCCAGAACAGCAGACAGCAAACCCATTCTGACTGATCAACCCTAGAGAACAGAGTAGGACGGGCCCTTCCAATTGCCTGGCCGTCCCCTTGAAGGGCGCAGACCGCCGCACCCCTTTTGGGTGCAGTAGCTGGTCAGTCTGAGTCGCCAACCTTTCAGAGAGCGCTTCACTCCCTTGCCACTAGTGCCCGTTGTAAGGACTGCCTACTGTTATGGTGTCGCTCCCATGGAAAGCTGCCCCTGCTGCACAAGACCTCGTGCCATTGTCGATGGGCAAGGCCGTCCCTCTGAGGGCCGAGAGCGCCTGGTCCAGGGCACGGTGTCGTGGATCACCTCATGCGTGGGCCGTGTTCAGTAAGGAAGACTGCAGAAAACACCAATGCGTTTGAATTGCAGTGCTGGCGAGAAATATTGAAAGTGGTGCCGACGGCCAAAAGAACTGGGAGCAGTTCCACCCGGATGGTCCTTGGAAGCCAAGCTGACAGGTCCGTCGCACAGACTGTGGACGTCCCTGGAGAGGGACACCCGTGCTCGCTCAGGCAGAGGGTCAGGGCGCAGGAGGAAAATGCTCAAGGAGACAGATGGACACAGTGGCTGCCCGAACGGGCTTAGACAAGACGACAGGCGTCCAGTGATGCCGGGCTGGGGAGTGTTTCCTTCTGCGGTGCTCAGGGTGGCTTTGGGTTGGGATTGACTCAGCGGCAGCTGAGTTCATCTGTTCTACAGAGCTGGATTATTCAGCAGCTTCTGAGACAGCAGATCTTCACAGGAGCACCCAGGCTCAGCTTTCTTCCCCAGAGCAGCTGGCGGATTTGAACAGCTGCCATCATGGTAAGCCGTTGGAGGCTTCACCCTCTGGGCCACCAGGGACAGAGCCCTCACCTTTCTGTTCAGCCCAAGGCACCCAAGGGTCGGCAAGGTCTATGAAATGAGGATCCCACAGTCTCATGTACAATCTTTTTTTTTTGGAGGGGGGGCATCACTGCCCTCTGGTGGTAGAGCTACCCAGCCTTGCTCCCGGAGAGCTGCTGCTGAACCTCCAAGCCAATGGACTGCAGTCCCGCACTCAACCTCATGTACAATCTTTTCACAGCTTTACATTTCCCCACAATACCCAGAAGGTGCTTGCACCAGCCGTCAGGGTCCCACCCCGTCTTCCAGCCCCAACCTCTGCTGCAGTGGTTTTGCGGAGATGTCAATGTGTCTGTCCCGTGTTCCCATAATTAGCAACTTTTTTAAAAAATGTATAATTCAGACTGTACGTCACTTAATGAAGATGGGTGGTGACCGCTAATCTGAAACTGGGTTTTGGTAAACTAAGAACAATTTAACTCTTAAATATTTTCTTTTAAGTTTTAATGCAAATCCTTCTGCTCTGCCGCTTAATAAATCTTTATGCAAATGTGAAATGATCGAGAACAAAGCTCCCCGGAACCCAGGAGCACGTGCACACACCCCTGTCTGCAAGTCTGGCAGATGGAGCTGAGCCAAGCTTGGAGGTCACGCACGGCTGGTGTCACAAGTCACGCTGAGCAGGTGCAGAGATTACACCCAGAACCTTCCTTCCTGGAAAGAGAGCGGTTTCTCCCACTTCCTCAGTGAGGGGGCAGGGGAAAAGAAGGAAGCTGGAATCCAGCCACCCTTCGGAGCTGTGTTTCCAACGTGATAAAAAGAAACACGATTGAAAGCCGTTGGACGTGAAGCACAAAGGTTCAGCCCATGGACGTGGGCTGCATGGGCGGCATGAGAAGCGAGTGCACTGCATGCTGGGAAAGGCTGGCTGGGCACTGGCTCCTGCTCCATGTCCCCAGCTCTGAGGGGAGAAGAGCTATGAGCACTGCTGGGAAGGGCAGAGTGATTGGGGGGAGTGGAGAGTGGGCGTCTTCGGGTGTCGCACGCCATGGCACTTGCCATCCAAGAAAACTGAGCAGCGAGGAGGGAGCCCCAATCGATGGTCATGGCACCTGCCTCTCTTCTTCTCCTTCAGTCTGAACTGAGTCAGAGGGAAGTAAATGCATCACCAGCATCCTTTCAACTGGAGGTCACCATGGCAGCTATCATTGGGGAGGACATTTTTGAAGGGCTGAGTTAGCTATTTCCAAATAAACCTTGCCAAATGCCCAAGAAAACCATATCCCACGTTCCCATTTTCATTTTTTAAAATGTGATGTCTTTCTATTCACCCAAGCCTTGCTTTCCTTCTGGAGGCATTCCACAACCCATCTAGAAGAATGTTCTCAGAGTTGGGGGGCCAGCGTGGGGGTGTGTGTGAAGGTGTTAAATGCTAGCTTCATTCTACAGAAGAGCCTTCGAATGGCCAGCCTTCAGTCAATCCAACAGAGACATATGTCCACAGCAATTGAGTCTGCCCCCAAAAGACATGCTCTAGAAAAACGGAGGGTGACTCTCTGCATAGGCATTAAGTCAAAGACCATTCCACAATGCTTCCTCTTCATGGCTTCAGCATGGCAACCGCCCAGTGGTTCCTGCATTTCCGATCTCCTCAACCAGGGGGAACGGTCAGAAATCCACCGTCTAACTGTTTTCATGGGTTACTGCTTATGAGGTAATGCCAAAAGCCACCCCCTTTTCTTCTGTTTCCTTCCTCTTGTCCTCTCTTTTTCCTTCCATCCTTGCTTCATTCATCCCTCCCTTTTTTCCATCCCTTCTTGTGGCAGTCACCTAATCTGGTGTCAATTTGAGGATTAAGAGTGTAGGGGTGGTGTCTAGCCTGTCAATCTGGAGATAGCCAATGAGATCTCTGTGTGGGCGTGGCTTTCTCCTAAGAATTCTGGGAAATCTGGCTGAATTCCCCCCTTGGAGGTGAGAGACTCACTACTTGGTCCCTTGGAGATACTCTATTGACAAGACACAAAGCTGACTCCCTGTGAGACATCCTGAAGGAGAAGCGATATGGGCTTGCCCTGATGGAACCAGACCTCTGAAGCTGGAAAAGCCACATAGAGACTCCTGCCAGTGCTGAGATGCTTGAGAAGCCACAGAGAGGGCCCTGCTAGCACTGAGATGCTTCTGTCACCACTGGATACACAAGACTCTGCACCCACTGACCTGTGTTTGTCCTGGTGTCATTGCATGTGCCTCATGAATCTGAAGAGGATTTATGGATTGATATTGGACTTAAGACCTTGGACTGGACTGGGCTGGGCTGGGATGTTTTCTCAATATGCAATTGCTCTTGTATATAAAACTCTTTCTTATACACAAGAGTGTTTATGAATTTGTTTCTCTAGCCTACCTGGACTAGCACACTTCTTTCATTCACTGTGTAGTTGCCTAGTCCAAATAAGGTTGTGTTAGGAAACATACAACCATAAAAATTAGGGTACATGTTTTATATTTAGTCATCCTCCCCACATCACAGACTTCCAATGGTCTCTCTTTTTGCATAATCAGATAAAATTAAGACTTATGGGTCATGGGCCAAATGGATCACACAAGTCCAACACTTTGATACCAGTGGGAAACCATCCAGGTGAATCTACACTGCTGGCAAAGTTGGGGGCTCTTTCTTTGGGCCTTCTCAATTCTTGGCCTTTAATTCCTGGGGAAGGACAGCCAAGACCACAGCCAACTTCAGCCCAAGATGACAAGTACAGTAATGGAGACAGGTTCAAACTGATGGGCACTCATAAAAGAGAGAGGCTTTAAATGCAGTGAGGGGAGAGACACGCAGAAAGATCTCCATACAGAAGGCTGTGAACTAGAAGGGAAATAGCGCCAGTCAAAAAGGAGCGAAAGGCCAAACACCATGCTCTCAGAAAGAAATGATGCTTTCACATCTTTGAGACAATACAAAACATCACCATACAAAAATACTCAGCATTGGTAATGCTGTATCATCAAGTCTATTTTGACCCATAGCGAGTCTGTTGCACAGAGTGGGGCTGTCTGACAGTGTTTTCTGGGCTGTAATCGCTACAGGATGAGGTCACCAGGTCTTTTATCATGTGTTTTTCAATAACTTCAGTAAGGAAACAAATAAGGAACAGAACTCAAAATCATGAAAGAGACCAAGCTTGCTCTTTGGCTAGAGAATGGTGGGAGCCCCAAGACTATGGACCTTTAGGTGGGAAGCGAACTCCCCGCTGTGTGAGAAGCACCAACCATTGAAGGTCGCAAGGGCAGCATTGACCCAAGGACACCGTTCAGAGGGTAGGAAAGAAGCAAGGAGACACAGGAAAGAGGTCAAAGGAGCCGTCCGTGGAGGGAGGGCAAGGGGACGAGTTAAATCAGAGGGTCTATGTATGAATCGCTGGGTGTAAACCTGTAAACCTTCACCCAATTCACGATTAGAATGATTCAAAATAATAAGAATCTGAGAGAGAGAGAGAGAGAGAGAGAGAGAGAGAGAGAGAGAGAGAGCTTCAAGCAGGAGTCAGCGAACTCTCAAAGTGAAAATGCCAATCCTGGCACTCATGAGAATTTAAAAATTAATGGAGAGCCATATGTATGTTTTGACTAACAAATGAAATTGCCATTATCTGAATAATACTCTTTAAATTCTTTCGATCTTTCTTCAGAACCATTTGTATGTGTACCAGAAGAGACCAAGTCTGCCCCTGATGCAGAGGGACTGGAAACATGAGGGTGCAGACAGACAGGGTGACACAGACAACATGCTGAATGCCATACAATTCACGGGCCATGAGACAGAGAAGTGGAGGCTCGTGAGCGAGCGGGGCTGGAAGTCAGGCAGAGAGGGAGAGAAGTGGCTGGAGAAGAGGAAGGAGAAAGAAGAGATCGTTCAAAACCTGACAATGCGGTTTCCCTATTTCAGGTGTTCTCAACCTTCCCAATGTTGCAACCCTTTAATACAGGTTCTCTGCTGTGGTGACCCCACCAACCAGAACAGTTTCATTGCTACTTCATCACTGTAATTTTGCTACTGCTATGAATCGTCATGTAAATATATGATATGCACAATGTATTTTCGTTGTTACAAATTGAACATAATTAAAGCACAGTGATTAATCACAAAATCATATGCAACTATATCTTATGAAATATTTCTTTTTAATGACAAATAAATGAAATTTTGTCTTGAAACATGGGTCACAGTCTTCACGCTGGGTACTCCGATGTGAGTGTATCGGCATGTGGGCGGACCCACCTGGAGATGGATACAGGAGCGGTATCTCGGTTCCTAAGACCCTTGAAACCTTGTGGGTCCAGCAGTGGGCAGTCAGACCCCCAAAAAAGTCTCGACCCACAGGTTGAGAACCACTGCCCTATTTCGTAATAGGTTCTCAGCTAAGAACGTGACTTTCTATACACCTGATATTCTTCTGGGGAGAAATTGTTCCGTATTTAAAAAGGAAAGAGACTAATATTAGTCTCACTGGAATTTATACGAGGCATAGGCATCCTCTTCCTTTACCCTCTGATCATTCGTCTAATGAGTCTGAAGCACATGTGACTCCTCCACGGATCCGTGCCACTGTGACTAGACTTGTGCAGAGCATTTAAATCATAGATCAGGGTCTGCAGAAGCCATCCCTTCACTTAGTCAAAGATATTCAACACCAAGGATTTGGATCGTATTATGTTTTAGCGACAATCTGCCCCCCCCCCCCCAGCCCCTACCCAGGGGAGCCAGGAGGCCGTACAGCCAGATGTGAAAGCTTTGCAAAGAACTGCATGGAGATTCCAGGTCTCCGCCGTGGAGGCGTCCCACCGAATTCCAAGTCTGCTTCCAAAAGGCAGCCAGCCTTTGCTCTTCCGTTCATCAGTTTTTCCAGCAGTGTCTTCATTAAGAGGCCAAGTGGATGGCCCAGAGCTTACACTGTGGCATTCCCATGCCTAGACAGCCAAGGTCCTTGCCACCTTTGATATCCATCTGGGTCACCAGGAGTTTGTGGCACTATGATGGCAATGCCACCCTCTAGTTATAAAATGATAGCTGAGGCACAAATGTATGGAGGCCAGTGAGCAGACTGTGCAGAGTAGCAAAACATAAACACATAGTGGAAATTAAAGAGGTAGCACGGAGGGTAAGCTGAAGGGAGAAATGGTGGCCTGATCTTGATGGCGGTGATGGTGGCAGTGACAATGAGCATTTAGCCCTTGTACAGAAATTGCCACCGATCCCCTCGTATCTGATCTCTCCTGACATCACACTTTGGATCTTTAGCTGGATCCATCCGGCTAAACCCTAAAATCCCGTGGACTTCCTTGGGAACAGTGGGGTCACATGACATGGGCTGGCCAACGGGATAAGACACCATGGGAAAACTCTCAGGTCACATTGTTAAAGGGAAGGCGTGTGGCCAGGCACACCTTAGTCCTCAAGCCGACAGAATGACGTGTGACTACTTTAAATGAGTCTCGCACAGCAGATCTAGCCGAGGGCACATGTCATTTGATTGGATGGTTCTTCCGTGAATGTTGACAGCAACCTTTGACAACATCCATCTTTTCTCCATCTAGCAGGTCTAGTTGTGAGGTCTTCGGTGTTCTTGATGCAGAGGTGTAAGACAGGGCAGGACCCACCCCACCCCCTGCCCCCAGGGCAGCTGAGAGGGATTTCCTGTGGTTATTAGCTGGCCCAGTCTCTCAGTGACCAGATTAAAACCACGGTCTCCCAGTTCAGGGTCAGGCGGGAGTCGATTGGATCGGTATGATCCGTCAGGTTCTCACAAGCTAATTCTCAGAAGGAGACCGCCAGGCCTTTCTTCCTAGCCCATCCCTGATTGGAAGCCCCGCAGAAATTTGCTCCAGGATCCCCATGGTGGTGGGTGTTGGGTTCAGAGAGACTGCCTCTTTTGTTCTTCATTTTTTAAGTTCCGCTTGTGAAAATAGAGTCCAATTCACAGAACTCTGTGCCTTGAGTGTTGGCTGAAAATCAACCCTAGCCGGGTCTCCTGCCCCACTGCCTTCCATAACTTGTCACCCAGGGCCAATCTCTGCTAATCATCATGGGGAAGAGTCTCCTTGTTCCTGCAGATTCTAGGATCCGCCCTGCGTCATCCTGAGAACCTCCCACCTGGACCTGCCAGGAGTGACCTAGGGAGCAAGCGTGAACAAGGACACCAATGGGGGCTGGGGCTGGTGGGAGAGCAGACTGCCAGCAGTCCACAGGCCCATCAAGCAGCTTCTAACAAGCCCTTCACAAGTAAGACCCCAGCATGAAGGCCATTAACACCTCATAGGGGCAGACCCCATCCCCTGGAAAGAGAAACTTCAAAAGACAGCCCCACAGCCCAATCCACAGATACTCATCAAAGCAGCCAGCTGAACTGGGGTGGGGAGCTGTTGGAGCCTATAAATTAAATGTCCCTCAGCCCCATATGACTCTCGATTTATTACCATGGAAGCAGACGGGAACTTCTTGGGTTTACAAAGGATCGTGGCCTCTATAAACAGTGTGTGAAGCTGCCTTTCCTAGGGAAGGATGAGGAGGAAAAGAGAGAAACTGCTTCTTTTTTGGCTTTTCTAAGATCCTTTTGTGACAATAAAGTCCACTCTTTGCCTCGGGGTTAAACTTAGCTGATGCAACCTGCTGACTGTCCCTGGACGGTCATTAACTACAGTGACCTGTCAAAATTCCTCTGAAACCTGGATTTTGTTCAGAGTGAGAGGCCTGCAGAAACACCGACAGAGCAACAGGAAGGTGTGTCCACTGAAAATCTCCGACAGGATGGAGCCTCCTAGACTCACAACTCTCTCCTGCCCAGGTCCGTCCATCGCCACAGTAAGCACCAATGGCTCCCATCAGCCTGGAGTTACAAACAACCTGCCTGCCACCACCGCCTGGCAAAGACATCCAGGAGAACTCAATGAGAAGCATGACTACTTCTCGTGACACTGCCGGGTTGTATAATCCTTAAAAGTATCATACTTGCTACGTCCATCGAAACACTGAAATTGCCCATGGTGCATTTTTCTTTGATTAGTTATCCAATCCCTTTGTCCCAATCATCACCCAAACAGTTAAAACTCAACTACGAGGCCTAGAACTAAGCACTTGGTATATCTTTCTTTTTTTAAATTAAACTGTTATTTACCGAACTCACCTTCCACCCAAATCGAAAGCAATTTCTTAAAGCGACA
>PVJH01022880.1:13530-25527 GCA_004026705.1 Nesogale talazaci
GGGGAGGCGGGAGAAGGTGGCTAAAAGTTTCTGGGTGGCACAGACTGTGAGGTGCTCAGCTACTCACAGAAGCACAATCCTTTTCCATTCGCCCAGAGGCACCAACCAGCAAGAGAGACCTGGTGACCACAGAAACATAATACAACCCTTTCGCTGAAAGTCCTCAGGAGCATAGTTAGACTCCGAAACAAGGGCGGGCACCACACATCAGATCATCTCGATGGCCACTGTCCAGTGTCGCCGCTGCTTTGTTGCTCTTGTTCTCAAGAAGCCGTGTGTTCCTAACACATGCATAAGCATCTTGAACAGACAGCAACATGCAAAGTTACTTGGTGCGCATCCCCTAGGCTGAATGCTTACTGCACTTCTCATGTTACGGTGGGTGAGAGGGAGGCTCTGGGGGGTTTGTACCAAGTACCAAGTCACCCAGGCAGAGTACAAGCAGGGCAGATTCAAACACAGGTTGGCCAGACCCCAAGCTCAAGGGCTTAAGCGTTCATTTTTGAAAGGCAAAATCTCTGCTTCCTACCTGGCCTTTCGGAATCATATATTTAGAAGACAATTTACACTTCAATGTCTCCAAGGCTCAGAAAATTCTTTTGAATGTTGTGTACTTTGAAGTTTCAAAACCCTCCTCTAAGAATTCCAATCAATTCCTTCCAACACTATTCTTGTCCTACAGCTGTTCCTGCATTATAATTTCTTCTCCTTATCCCCCCTAGGCCCCCCCCCCACGCCTAGTTGAATAGTTAAATAACACAAACTACTTGCCCTGTGTTTTGAGCTATGCAAAACCTGAAACCCAACCTAGACCCTGGGTTTACAAAAACACGTGAAGAGAAAGGTCACCCTGGCTGCGTGCTTTGCTTTGTCCAGAAAAGGCGAGAACCAAAACAGAGTAAAAATAGCTAAGTGTCAAGTAAGAAGAATGTGACTTAGACTTTAAGAAAACACCTTGAGACTGCAGGTTCCTTGAGGACAGGGGCCCTGTCTTATTTGGCCGGTTGTCCCCGGGCCCTCGCACAGAACTGGCACAGAGTCCTTCCAGTTGATCTTGACACAGAGTGATCCTACGGGACAGAACAGAACTGCTCCACAGAGGTCCCCAGGCTGTCGATGGTCAAGGACGCTGACTGCCACAGCTTTCTCCTAAGGAGCAGCTAGTGGACTGCAACCACCAACCTTTTGGTTAGAGGCCACGTCACTTGCTAGGGCCTTTGGCACGTAACCCGAATGCCCTGCGCCACCCAGCAGATTCTGACTCACAGCACCCCTGTCGAACAGAATGGGCCTGCCCTGCAGAGTGCCGAGACCCTCAACGACTGGTGGGAGCAGAAAACCTCCTCTGATTCCCTTCCTTGGCACATAGCAGGTGCTAAAACAGCAGTTGGGTAAAGGGGTGGTAGGCAGAGAGGTGGAAGGATGGGCACATGAATGGCGAGATATCACTATCAATGGTTCAAAACAAATCGTCTCCAAGGAGCTCAATCTCCGTGTGTCCCTATGTCTAAGTTGGTTTCCTGGATAGATATATGCTCAAGGAGAGCCCTGGTGGGTGAAAGCCATGGGAAGAAAGCCCTGGCAAACAGCTCTTGTAAAATTGACAGTCTGGGATCCAACAGCACATCGCATGGGGTCCATCTGCTGCATAAGACCTCTCTGAAGCTTGCAAAGCAAGGATGCTGTTTTGGTACCGGCCTAAGATACATCTGACTCAAGCCGGGTGTGCCACTTGCATAATCTCCTGTCAACTTGAGTGAAGGGGTGGGGTCTAGCCGGTCAATCAGGTCAGAGCCAATGGCCCTGGGAACTCGTGTCTTCCTCCCTGGAGACGGGAACCACAGTCCCTCTGCTTTACATCTTCCTTTTGGCAATCCACTTGGAGTCCTAAGGATGGTAGTCAGAGCCCTGGAGATGCTTCCATCACCACTGGATCCACAAGACTTTCCACCCACAGTTCTGGGATCTTCCTGCATTTAGCATCATCCCATGTGCTGCATGAATCTGAACAGAAATGCGCAGACTGGTATCGACCACATGGGCTAGTATCAGACTTATGGACTGGATCTGGACTGAGATGCTTTTTAACATCAAAGACTCTTCAATATGAATCTCTCTCTTATACACCAACGAGTGTCTCTGCATTTGTTTCTCTAGTCAACCCGGACTAACACAACATGGTATTTTCAATCCTCTCATCAGCCTGCATAATAAAGATGGGGAATTGAATAAGGAAGATGGAAGACGAATCGGTACATCTGAATTGTGGTGCTGGAGAAGAACACTGAAAATACCGTGGACTGCCAAAAAGACCAACAAGTCGGTCTCAGAAGAAGTGCAGTCAGTGGGCTCCTTACAGGCCAGGAGAGTGAGATGTGGTCTTGTGTATTTTTTTGGACGTGTTCTCAGGGAGACCAGTCCCTGGAAGAAGACATCGTGCTTGGTAACATAGAGAGGCACTGAAAAAGAGGAAAGTCCACAGGAGATGAACTGACACAGTGAGCTCCAAGACAGGGCAACAATTGTGAGGATGGTCCAGGCCTGGGCAGTGTTTTCTTCTGTGGTACAAAGGGTGGCTGTGAGTTCGAACCCACTGAGACAGCCCCTACCTAACAACTACCTACAACAGGAAACACCGAGGGGGCAGTTTGCCACGGGCTACAGGGCTACCCAGTCAGGATCCACCGGACGGCAGGCACACACAGCAATACAGGTTTTTAGACAGTTCACCCTGCATTCCCCCAAGTGGATGAATGAACCAATGAACCGCTGATGTGAGCAGTCTACCAACCATGACGACGACGACGACGACGACGACGACGACGACGACGACGACGAGAGGGCCAAAGGTGGAATACTGCTGAACCTTCCCCAAGGCCATCAGGAAGGGCAGATAGAGACAGTTCTGCTTACAAAAATAACGTGCAGATTTTGGGAGCAGGAGGCTTCTGACAAGACTACGCAGACACCTTGAATGCTTGCTTCCTGTATATTCAAGTACAACGTACGTGCTTTGTTTGTTGTTTGTTTGTTTGTTTGTCTAATCCTGGGCATCTTAGATGCAGCAATACGGGAACTGTCCATCTGACAAACACATGTTGAATGCAAATTACTTTTCTGGAAGGCAGCCCACTTTTTGACACCGAGCCTATTTGTAATCTTCTCCATGTGTCCTTCCCATTCTTGAAGGCAGGGAACCACATCTATTCACCAGAAAGGCACTTCGGATCGGGAGCTGCTCCAAAAACCAAGTCCTGCCACAGCACCATCCAACTCTGACTCCAGACACCCTGCATCGAGTCGATGCCACCTCCCAGCCTCCATGGGGCAGGGTAGACCCTCCCTCTGTGAGTTTCCAAGCCTGTAACTCTTTACCAAAGGAGAAAGGCCCATCTTGCTCCGACATATCAGCTGGTGGTTCTGAACCACTAATCTTATCATTAGCAGGCCAACAAGAAGCTCTAGGCCCCCAGGGGGTCCTTCAACTCTGATTAGCAACAGAGAAGAAATCGTGGGTGTCTTTTGTCTACGCTGGCCATGACTTCCTAACCAATAAGCACAAAGCGTGAGTAGGACTTCTAAAGAGAGCCCACGAGTCTATGGGGCTAATGGCCCACACACCCCACAGCCTCTTCTAACCAGAGACTGGAAGAAATAGATGGTGCCCAGCTACCACTACCAACCGTTCTGAAAAGACCTAATGCAAGGTCCCTGTGGGTTTCCTGATTCTCCAGCTGGCAGCAGCAGGTCAGATATGCTTTCTGGCAGGAACTCTCAGGTGCCTTTCTGGAAGCATGGCAGCGTGAGAAACCAGGTGGCCTAGGCTGCTCTCTGGCCACTCCACTAATTCAATGCCTTCTGGGCAATTCTCTTCACCTCTCGGGCTGGACTTTTCCTGTGAAGAGGGCCAAGGAGACTCTTTGGATTTCCTTCTCGTTCTCACACTACCTGATCCAGAGCCACAGGGGCCCCATGTGGTGGCACAAAGTCTGCAGGTGAGGTTCCCGAGATGCTGACAGCCGGGGCAGGAGGGAAAGCAACCTGCTTACAGCGGGGTCTGCCGTGTGGACATGCCTTGCAAAAAGGCATGCAGATAGGAAGACAGCGAGCGGTGCTGTAGAAAAAGATCGCCAGGAGACTGGGTGATAACGTGTTCTTTTGCCAATCAGAAAGCTAGCGGTTCAGTCCTTCCCAGAGACCCCTCAAAGTCAAGCCTGGAAATTGATGCCATCTGAAAGGTCACAGCCCGGAAAGCAAAACGCGGGTAGAGTTCATCTGCAGCACACCTGGGGTGTCTCCCTGAGTTGGATTTGACTCCATGGCAGCTCACAAAAGGCACAAAGGGACCCCCAGAGAAAACGAGGCGTGTCTTAAAGGTCACCCCAAGCTGGCCTGACACTTAATGCTAAATCTCAGGTGCCTTCAGTAGGTTGATCTCCCAGTCGTTCGTCCAGTCATCGAGAGAATAGACGTCTATGGTGCACATGCAGAGGGAGCTAGGCTCGGGCTCCCAAGGAAGCCCTGGTGGTTAAACAGCAAAGCCGTTCAAGAGAGAAAAAGGCCAATTTCGTGATGCTGGGATTTGCTCAATGGAGAGAGAGAGAGAAAAAAAAAATCACAGGCATATTCCGAAGGCATCCAATTCTTTCTCCCTCAACCCAAAAGCAAATTCCAACGGCCTTGGCTCTTGGCATCAAAGCCTCAGGCCCACGGGTACGTACATCCGCCGGGGACCCAGTGGGCAGCCTTCCTTCGCAAAGGCCAACGGCTCTCAGGGGACCCCGCCGGCGCCTGCCCCGGACAAATTTAGCCCCAGAACATTCTGACGCGCTGGCTCGATGCACAGTGCCAGCCAGGTCACGGCTGAGCAAAATCAGAACACCCTCAGGAAGTTTCGGGATATGTGGCACCCATCCACTGCCCCGTGCAGAAGGCAGAGGGCGGTGCCTGGCTGTCCCGCCAGGACGACACATGCCCGACTTCTGACCACGCTCCGGGCACCGGCATGCCTTGCTGCTCCCCACCGTTTACGCTCCAAGTGCCTCGAGCTGATCCTGGCCCTCCTGTGATCCTGCCCCTTCCTCCTAGGCTAGCAAGTGTTTCCTCCTCCTCCGGCTTCCTGGCGGTGGGGGGCTGCGAGGTGAGCAGGTGAGAGCTTTCAGACACGTTGGACAGGGAGAGAAAGGGACGCTCCACGGGTGAGAGAGTTCCCGAGGGGCTTACACTGCTGCTGAGCAGCCAAGCTCCGGTGCCCCCTTGCTTCTTGATGCCCACACCGAAAGTGGATGGAGACAGGCCCGCACCCTGATTCCATCCTCATGCCATCGGCTAAGAGTGGTGGCAAGGGTACACACAGCAGCGTGCCCCCTCCCCCCCCCCCCGCAGTCCTACAGCAGGCACGTGGGGCAGTGTCCATCCACAGCCCACAGCCCACAGCCCTCCCATGTCCCACGGAGGATAGGAAACAAGAATGCTCCCGCACTCCCTGGAGTCCTACATGACCGTCCCTTCTACATCTGGGCCTGATAAACCACACACACACACACACACACACACACACACACACACACACAATCTCTTACAGCACTTGTCAAGGAAAACCAGACTCGGATCCTCTGCAGAAGAATCATCAGGGTGGCTTACTGCAAAGGCTGCCCATACTGGGCCTAGGACAGCACTGTGAGGACCGGCGATGACAGAAGTCTCTTCATCATGGCAAACCCTGCGGGGACCACGTCTCCCCACAGCAGGCAGACTTAGATGAACAAAAGTCCCCATGTGGGCCAACCTAACCCAGCCCAGGAGCCTGTCAGACGGCTGGGGTCAAACCAAACCTTGACTCTGGCAATGGCCGGGCAGACTGGGCTGGAGTATCACTGTACGGGAAGGCGGGGAGGTGGTCCCAGCAGCGGGCACCTGGACTCATCCACGTTTGATGGCAAGAAGTGTTCCACGCACTTTTCTACAGATAGCACTCCCCCACCCCAGCTCATCCCCCTAAAAATCCAACCCTCTCCTCCAAAGACAAGCCCTCACAGGAAGGCTGGGTTGAGCTAACACACTCACCAGGTCAACGTGGACTCATAGAGACCCCATGTGATTTTCCAAGACTGTAACTGTTTACCAGTTTAGAAAGCCCAGTCTTTCCCCCAAGGAGTTGCTGGCAGTTTCGAACTGCCCACAGCCCAACGGATAAGCACTAACCCCCCCGGGGCTTCTTGAGTTTTAGTACAGTGGGCAGGTTTCCACCCACCCCTCTACCCTCCTCCAGCCTTACAGGAAGTCAGCTTCGGATAATGGTCTGAAAGGTGCTTCCTTTCAAAACGGCTGTCATTAACTGAAGGATACGCTGGCGGTAAGTGGGTTTTCTGAAAATTCCCTAAAGGAAGTCATTGACAGAGAGGCGAGCCACCACACGCACACCAGCTATGAGGACTCCAATCTCCGGATCCAGAAAAGGCACTTTTGTTCATAAGAAGTAGAGGGGCCACCCTTGTGTTTCAGGCCAGTGCTGTTGTCCACAAATGGCCAGGGTGGCCCCCAGAGTCGAGCACAAACAGTCAAGCACTCCACTACTGCCTGAAAGGCAGGCGCAGCTCGAGAGACAGGCCAGGTCGTCTAGTGTCACGAAGGTCACAGCCTTGACAGTCCTGTGGGCCAGCAGCTGGGCTCTGCAGACAGGAATCAGCCCCACTGCAGCAGTGATGGTGCTGGAGTTCAGAAAGACCCCGAGAGAGAAGGAGGGACAGAGGGCGCTCAAGATTTTAGCACAGACCCCATAGCCCCTGGGGTATTAGCCCCAACCCTGGGTTATTAGTCCCAACCCTGGCATTTGACTGACGTGAGAAGAAAGGGTTAAATGAAGAAAACATTTTTATGAAAGCAATCATTTCGATTAAAATGCATAACAGTATTTCCTCCCCCCCAAAAAAGATGAAAGGTTTTAGCAGCAACACCATAAACCTCAGAATTGCCCAGTAAATTGCTTCTTTTGTTTAAGGCAAATTAGTATGGGATCACAGATAAAAAATAAATCCTCTCCACATCCCCTCGGCTGACGGAAAACTGCATCATCCGCTGTGCAGCGGGGGAGATGGCATGTTGGCTATTTTGCAGAACAGGCATGAAGTGCTGGCTATAATCTCCTTCCCACCTGTCTTCTAATCCTGTCCCCTTACCTGAAGTGCTTTTCCTGCAAAATGAAAATTTCATGGCCATCAAGTGGATGCCCTCTCCTCATGGCCCTCAGTACAGAATAGCCCTGTACGGGGATTGGAAGGCGTACATTCTTACAGGAGCAGACAGGCTCCCCAGCTGGGGGATCAAACTGCCACCCTTTCGGATAAACGCCAAGCACTTAACCATGCTGCCACCAGGACTCCATGAGATTATAACTGAATCCGGCTCAGAGGCAAACTTCTGGGGTCTCCTAGCCACCAGGACTCCATGAGATTATAACTGAATCCGGCTCAGAGACAAACTTCTGGGGTCTCCCAGCACCCGACTCCCCCAGACTCCACCGAGAATGATGGAAATGCAGCACAGATGTGCATGCAATCCCAGGCTCCCTCCTCTCCTCCTGGCAAGAAGCAATGACAAGTGTGTAGACTCCACCCACCAGGGTGGCCCCGCTCTGCAAGCTGCTTGGTGGGGGAATAGGCCGCTACACAGTAGGCCTTCAACACACAATGGCTATCCCCCAGAGAGAACACAGAAAGTGGCTGGTGAGTTCACTCTGACGTGTGGTGACCCCAGATGTACCGATGGTTCTTTGTCAGGGGGCCAAGCCTCCCTTACCAGCACCATTAGGTGAACTCGAGCCTCCAGTCTTCCCATTTAAAGCCCCGCGCAGTAGCCCTCTGCCCCACAGCCAGCTTCGGCAACAGAGTAAAGGGCAAAACCCAACGCCAAATCCATCCCGGCATCGACTGAGCGACAGTGTTTGGTTTAGGTTTTTTTTTTTTAATCTTAATAAACATTTGGTTTTATTTTGTCAAACGCATCAGCTGTCCACTCAAGTGACGCGGTACAGAGCATCCCCTGCTGAGGACCCCCGGCTTTGGCGAGGGTTCCGTTCTGAGGACGAGATCATAGGTTGGTTCTCATCTAAGTCAAATGTCTCTTTGGGTCCCTTGTCTTCATTATTATTCATGAGCAGTGTCTTCCTACACCTGATCTTTGAACAGCCGAAAAACTGACAATGATCACGTTAGCAAATCCCCCTGCCGTGTTGGATGTTATATATGTGACTTCACGACCCTAACCTACCACAACAAGAAACCAATCTCACAATTGTTGTGATGTTTGAGCCCGCTGTTGCATCTAACACAACAGGAGAGAGACATCATCTCTAATCCAGCTGCAGCACCACCTTCGAGCTGGTTAGGGAAGCAGACCCAAACCCAGGCCAGTCCTGTCAAGGCTCCATGTGCTTGTTCCACAGAGAGCCGTGAGGGGGATGGGGGGAGTTTGCAGGAACACCCCTGAGTGAGAAACCCCACTGGATAGAAAGGGATCCCAGGGAGGGTTCAGGAAGCAGGCTCCCCCCACACCCTGGCTCCATCACTGAAACAGACCAGCTTCAGAAGGAAAAAGCAAACGAGGTCCTAAGACTACAGAAAGCAACTCCCCGTCCCTTGTTACGCCATAGTTCAGAGAGACCTGGATTAAACGGGCTTCCCCTGACTCATTCCTGTCAGCAGAGAAAGGCTTTGAAGGGGGAGCTGCAGAGACCCGGCCAGGCTTGGGTTTGAGGGAGCACTTTTCATTCCTGTGGAAGCCAGGGCCTCCTCTTATGTTGCATCCAAGATTTTATGGGAAATAAAGGATGAAAGACTCAAAACCTTGGTCCCCGCAATTATTTAATTGTTCCGTCTGGGGAAGCTTCTTAACCTCTTTCCGCAGCTTTACGCAGAGAATGGACTTGTCTGAGACGATTAAGTGGGAGAAGCCAGACACAGCATGTAGTGTATTTACATCGACTCAAACGTGCTCCATCGCGGGCGAGTGGCTGCTGCTTTACCAAAACTCACTCCTGGAAGGAAGGACCAACAGGAACATTTGGGCCCAGAATCCATTTGGGAATCCATTTGGAGGGTAAAACCAAACATCAAACCCATTGCTGCGGTATCCACTTCAAACCATGCCAACCCCAGTGGTATCGGAGTAGAAATGACCTCCATCGGCTTCTCAACTCATAAAGGCACCTCTAAATGACCCTTCCCAGAAGTCTCTTTTCAGGTTGCATCTGAGTGCCACTGGCCAATCAAACTGAAATCCCTGCAGGGCACTGCTGACACACAGTTACCCTGTAAGACAGGGTAGAACCTTGCCTGTGGGCTTCCAAGACTAACTTTTCATGGGAGTGGAAAGCCTTGTCTTTCTCCCTGGGAGTGGAAAGCCTTGTCTTTCTCCCTTGGAGTGGCTGGTGGTTTCAAACCGCTGACCTTGCAGGCAGGAGCCCAATGGCTAATCACTATACCCGCTACCAGGGATCTCTGTGCCGCTGAGGGTAGGGAATATTACTGACTCATGTCACTGGGAAGTAAGCATGCGAGGAAGCAGACACTCCACATCTGTCATATTTTCTGGGCACAGGGAGGGAAGTCGGATCCAGTCTGGAATTTCACCCTCCATGGCCTCCCAAAACCACCCCCCAAGACAAAACAAAGTAAACATCTGTTGTCATCAAGTTGACGCCAATTCTAGCAGAGAACTGTGCCTCACAAAGTTTTCTTAACTGTCATCTTTAACAAGAACAGTGGATTAGGCCACTGGGCAGTTTCAAACGACCAGTAGTTTAGTCAGTAGTCAGAGTACAAACCATCACACCAGCCTTAAGATGAAGACGGGGGATGGGGGTGGGTGGGGGGCATAAGCCCCAGTAACTCAAATCTGGAACACAAATTCTCAGGTGTGTTTCTGCTCAGTCCTCCCAACATGTCCCTCTTGGACCTGGAGATGAAAACTCCGGCTTGAAAGTCCTTGGGCACCAGTGACATGACCCATTTCCCCAAGACAATGTTCTACAGCATCGTTGGTGAGTAGACTGGAGTCTTCGAAGCTCAGGAGCAGCCATCGAAGATGCAGCTGTTGGTCTAACTCTGTCCAGAGGCTAAAAGAGTGATGAACATCCGAGGACACGTGGAATCAGTTAGTCCAATGAGCCGTGCAAACATCAGGCTCCACCACTGAGACGAGAAGAAGTAGATAGTGCCCAGCCATTGCGACCCACTCTGACAAAGGATTGTAGGAGAAGGTTCAGGCCGGAGTAGGAAAGCATCCTGGTGGGGTAGGTGTGATGCATTTGGGCTGCTAACCGCAAAGGCAGCAATTCCGAACCACCAGCCTGGCGCCAAGAGAGAACGAGCAAGCTTTCTAACTCCTGTTAAGAGTGATAATCCCGATGCTCACAGAGGCAGTTCTAGCTTATCCTATGGGGCTGCTGTGAGTCAGAATTCATTCCACGGCAGAAGTGTGGTTTCTGGTTTGGATAGAGGGAGAGAGAAATGTGAAACAGTCCAAAGAGACCAGACTTTCTGGTCAGAATGGGAAAAGCAGGAGCCCCAGAACTATAGAACTTACCCTCCTCCTCAGTAGGAAATCCACCATTTCAGATCAAAAGGGCCCTATGGACCCCAGGACAGGGGCAGCAAACACTTGAGACCGAAGAGCCAATCCTGTCCCTCCTAACAACAGGGCCTTAAATAGGTCTTTTCCCAAACAAGTGACACCACCGCGATCTGAAAGAATGACCTTCAAATGTTTTCAAGGTGACTTCAGAGGGGCAGGTTCACACTGAGAGAGCCGCAGATGGCTCGCGAGCTGCAGTTTGCCGACCCCTGCCCCAGGACAAAGTTCACAGGGCTAGAAACGAAGACAGAATGGACACAGGAAACACGGGGAGGGCGTGGGAGAAGAGATGGGGCATAGAGAGGGTGCCAGGGATGGCTCTGAGCAGCGCAAGTCCAGATGGTTGACGGTGAAACCTGCTCTGCAAACTTTCACCAGAGTCACGATGAAGAGTTCACAAGCACAAGAACTCCAGGTGGTCTCGAGTCTGTAGCTTCTGTCTGGGTCTCCTAGCCCTGGTGCCCCTTTGTCCAGCAGGGACAGTGGTGGCGGCCGTGTAGTCAAGAAGCCCCTGTATATAGAATGGTGCGTTAACAGCGACCCAGAGGCAACAACGCAGCAAAGAGCTGCCCCCCTTTTACCCCCACAACCTGCTCCTCTCTGGCGCCCTATCGCCTGGGCTGCCCACAGCCCCACCAGCTGCTGGTCCTGCTGGATGGACCACAGGGCCTAGACCTGGTGGCCTGAGGCACATTCCTTTACCTCTCAGCTCTCTGCTTTCAAGACACCAGCCTTTCTTCCCCATCCATGTGTGGAGGAGGAGGAGGAGAACGCCTTTCTTTTTCCTGGCGGCTTGTCTTTTAACCCTGGATTATATAAATTGCATAAATACACTTCTCATCAAGGCGTGAACAGCCTCTGTTGTTCTCTGTCAGAGCCTGGGCTTTGGGAGACCAAACGCAGAGAATTTCAGGTCATCATCTCACAAGAACCTCTCGCTGAATGGCGGCTGCCCCTTCCCTCCCCACGCCACCCCCACCCCCAGCTTCTATCCACAACAGTCCTGAGGCTGCAGGTAGAGGTGATAAAACAGGGCCCCCAACCCACGGCCACGAGGTGATGCCGACTGGCAGCGAAGCTCATTACAAGGCCCAAAGTCACTGTGCTGGTCAGAAACCTAAGGGCGAAGCAGTGGTTCTTCCCGACGAGGGTAAGTTCTGCCGCTTCCAGGGGACATCTGTTTAGAGGCACTGTGATTGTCATGCTGGGGGGGTGGGGGGGGGGAACACACACACACACAGGGTTAAATCCAAAGCAAACACCCTGACACCAATTCGATGCTAAGTCATAGTGACCCTGTAGGACAGAGTGGATCTGCCCCAGCCTGGAGCTCTTCACAGGAGCAGAAACCTCCGCTTTCTCCAG
>PVJH01022880.1:25627-36061 GCA_004026705.1 Nesogale talazaci
CTGTTTAGAGGCACTGTGATTGTCATGCTGGGGGGGTGGGGGGGGGGAACACACACACACACAGGGTTAAATCCAAAGCAAACACCCTGACACCAATTCGATGCTAAGTCATAGTGACCCTGTAGGACAGAGTGGATCTGCCCCAGCCTGGAGCTCTTCACAGGAGCAGAAACCTCCGCTTTCTCCAGTGGGCCTTTAGAGGAGTGCAAACTGTACCAGGCAGCCTGCACGGCCCACATGGATTCAACCCAGGGGGTCGGCAACGCCAGGGTGGACAGTGCCTGTCCTAGAACCGGACTCCCTGGCTGGTTCCTAATGTACCCGAGGAATGAGAAACGGGTTCTCCACAGGCCCGTCAACCAGGCTCCCACACCTCTGGAGCCATTTGTTGCCGAGAAACCACTGGCCAACCACGGCTTTCTGGGGCGGCCATAATGCCAGCAAATTGACGACGGGCTGACAACCACCGAGATGTCTCGGCGTTCCAAAGGCTCGGTCACTGGCATCGAGTGGATTCTGACTCGCAGAAACTCTACAGGGCAGAGCCGAACTACCCGTGGGGACCCAAGACTGTCCTTCTTCATGGGAGCAGAAAGCCTTCTCTCTCTTCAGAACCGGCTTGAACCTTGCAGCCCAATGAGTCACTCACTCTCTCCGCCCGGGCATCTGGCATCACTGCTTACCCCGGCGGACCCCGAGGCCTGCCCTTATCCACCGTCAGAGAGTCAGGATCCGGACTCTCGGCCTGCCAACTCCACGGCGAGAATTTTATCTGCACTTCACAGTCTGGAGAGCGGTCAGGAATAGCAAAGGGAACCCATTGCTGGTGGCGCAGCGGAGTAGTGGGAGGCAGTCCAGTCAAGTGCGTGGGAGCAGTGGCCAAGATTCATGCATTAAAAAGACGGATGCTAGACCCACGAGAGAGCAACCGGGCCCCATCTGTCTTAGAGCGCATACGTCGGAAACTTGGACGCGGGTGCTCTCCTGCCCCTCGATGCTACAGAGAAAAATGAATGGCACAGAAAAATAGGTTGTACTGTGTGTTAATCCAGGTAGACTAGAGAAACAAATTCATAAGCATGCATATGGATATAAGGGGAAGGCTTATATACAAGAGGAATGGAACACTGAGAAAGCATCCCAACCCAGTCCAGTCCAAGGTCATAAGTCTGATATTAGCCCACATGTCCGACATTAGTCTGTAAAATCTCCTTCTGACTCACGAAGCACGTGCAATGACACCAGGCTAATCACAGGTCAGTGGGTGCAGAGTCTTACGTGTCCAGTGACAGTAGAAGCATCTCAGTGCTGGCAGATGGGCTCAGAGTCCATCTGCAGTACCCAGTGGCAGTAGAAGCTTCTCAGTGCTAGCAGGTGACTCCTCATAGCCTCCCAAGCATCTCAGCACTGGCAGGAGTCTCCATGTAGCTTCTCCAGCCCCAGAAGTTTGGTTCCATTGGGGTAAAGCCCAAGTGGCTTCTCCTCCGGCTCCTCCAGTCTCCAGGAATCAGGATCGATCAGCATGCTGTCCGTAGTTCCTTGTCAGTAGTTCCTCTCCAACAAACTGAGTCCCTGGTCTCTCATCTCCACAGCGGAAATATTGCGAGATTTCCCAGAATTCTCAGAGAAGGCCATGCCCACACAGAGGTCTCATTGGCTATCTCCAGATT
This sequence comes from Nesogale talazaci, assembly GCA_004026705.1. NCBI lineage: Eukaryota > Metazoa > Chordata > Mammalia > Afrosoricida > Tenrecidae > Nesogale > Nesogale talazaci. The sequence continues at coordinate 27,298 of PVJH01022880.1, forward strand.
GACAGGCTAGACTCCACCCCTACACTCCCAACCCTGAAATTAATCACAAGTACATGACTGACACATACCACCTAGAAATGCAAATCAAACTCCTACAAGCCAAGTCGCAAAATACCCACAGCGTCCAGTGTGCACCGGGGTCAGACTTGGGTATCCACGCCAGGTCTTGTTCTCCCTTAACTTCACACTCTCTGTCCTCTGACTAAGACCCTCCAGACTCAGCGGGCGAGGAAATCCACATCCGCATAGCAAGAATGGGGACTGTCGAGGCCACTCTGAGGGCCTCTGGGTAAGCTGGCTGTTAGGGCCTTCCGGTCAGGGTTGACTCCCAGCAACTCAATGGAAAAAACGGAACCAAACACAGCCCCAGCCGGTGCCACCCTCCATGGTGGCTATGTTTCCGTCCTCTGTGGCAGCCTCTACATTAGGGCACTCGTCGGAAGTCTTCCTCTTCTGTGCTGACCCATTACTTGACAGAGCATGATGTCTTTCCAGGAAACCGTGTCTCCTGATAACACGCCCAAAGGACCCGAGACTAAGCCCCAAGATCCTCACTGCTCAGGAGCATGGCGGCTGTACATCCTCTGAGACAGATTGGTTTGTTTTCTTGGCAGTCCTTCCATACTGCCAATCTCCTCCCCCGGCACCCTGATTCACATGAACCAGTGCTCCAGTCTTCCTGATTCAAGATCCTTCCTTCTAGTCCAGCTTTCCGATGCACATGAGGCCACGGAAAAGACCACGGCATCTGCCAGGGGCACCTTAGTCCTCAGAGTGACATCTTCGCTCTCGAATACCTTCATGAAGTTGAGAGCGGCAGATTTCCCCAATGGAACGCATCATTTGATTTCTTGTCAGTTACTTTCATGAGCACGGATTGTGGATCCTAGTAAAATGAAATCATTGACAATGTCCGCTTTTCTTCACTGACCATGATGTTGTCACCTCATAACGCTTTTCAACTCTATTGCAATTCATGTTCTCTCCGTAGATCAGAGATGCGGCAGAGGAAAATGAATGAAGCCCTCCCATTTCATTCACTAGACTGTCTTCACACCAATAAGATCATTTTGAGGCACTGGCACAATTAAAAAGCACCCAAACTTTGCCCCTTGAGAACTATGGACTTAGAATCAGAAAAGAATTGACCTTAAAAATCCAAATAGTGGCTGAACTTAGACAGCATCTGAAGTACAAACTGTAGGTGCCTCCCTCACACCCACTACCTCAAAGTCTGTGGATAAGAGATAGTTATTAAGGTAAAGGGTAAGTGCTAAGAGTTGTGGCTTCACTGAAAACGTGTCGGACTTGCTGATTGGTGGAACATAAACAAAAATGCCTGGGCAGTTGAAGTTGGTTCTTCATCCTCTACACTTCAAGATGGTATCTCCAGTTGGGTCTCTGTCAACCACATTTACCAAGGTGATTTGGCGATTGGCTTATGAATACCTTATTCTGTCTTCAAAATGCTGTCTCTTCCTCTCTAGTGCTACCTCTAACTATCTAGCCTGGATTCAACACCCGGAAAAATCGCTTTGATCATTTTCCTTCCTGCCCAGTGAACATCGATTGTCTTCTCACAAAAGACAGTATTGGTGATACTGTAATCCACTTTCTAAATCAGGATACCTGCAAGTGAAAGTAATTCGTGGTGTTTGCGATTAACTTTGCTCAGTGAATTGGGGCTTAACTCCTAAACAATCATCTCTACCTAAGAGATTATCCTAAGAGAAAACTCTAAAACTGTGTCATTGCCCTGCAGTGACTAGTCTGTGCTATCCATAAGGGTTCCTGATCACCACAGAGCTTAGAGTAATGACGTGACTCTTGGGTAGGTACGTTAGGGAATGGAGTCTAGGGGCTGAACTCAACCACACAGGCAGTATTTCAGTCAATCATGCTTCTGGACACTGAATCTCCATGAGTTTCCTGGTTAGAGGAAAATATTGATGCTGGGAGAAGACGTGTCCAATTTTTTTTTTTTTTTAAGATATGGTGGCTCCACGCTGAGATCCTCCCAGGTCCACCCAATGCATCTTTTCATTTGTATTCTTTCTTGCTATAATAACAAGTAACTGTATATATAGGGCTTTCCTGAGTTCTGTTGTAACAAATTATTAAACTCAAGGGGCCAGAAGATCAAAAATGAGAGAAGTCTCTTGGGACTCAAGCTCACAGCTGGCATTCTGAAGAAGTACGGAAACCCCAAATCTGTAGCCAACAGAGCAAAAATGGGAGGGCCCTGGTGACCCTCAAGCTTGCAGGTGACATCTGAGGTCTGAGAGACGGGAACCTTTAACTTTTAGCTACAGTTAGCCTTTAAGATTTTACTTCTGCTCAAGCAATAAGGCTCAGAGGGAGAAGTACTTCAATTGCAGTTGTCGTCAGAATAGAACTACATGGATTTTACTTAGAGGTGCTGGACCAAGGCAAACGGCGGCAAACCTTTCTTAATCTCTTGCGATGGAAGGCAGTGACTTTGTAAATAATAATAATAATAATAATAATAAATAGCGATCTTGAGCATATCCCGACTGAATTTCAAATACATCAAGAACAGATCTGGCACGTGGAACACTGATGGCAGAAGGCCTGAGGAGCTATGAGAAATGTAGAGGAGTTCAGCATTGTCAAAGAGTTCATGCTCAAGAAGCGGCAGTGAAGAAATCAAACAACGTTGCGGCGGTCACGTAATCTGGTGTCAATTTAAGGAGGAAGAGTATAGGGGTGGAGTCTAGCCTGTCAATCTAAAGATAAAAACTTCTGTGTGGGCATGGCCTTCTCCTGAAAATTCTGGAAAATGTGGTAATTCCTTCTTGGAAGCAGGCGACACTATCTCTCAGCTCACTCCCTGGGAGAAATCGCAGCTGACGAGACACATGGCAGGCTGCTGACAGACCCTGAACCCTGGAAACTAGAGGACCCATGGGGAGACCTCTGCCACTGCTGAGATGCTTCTACCGCCACTGGATCCACAAGACTCTGCACCCACTGGCCTGTGATTGTCCTGGTGTTGTTGCATGTGCCTCGTGAGCCTGAAGAGGATTTTATAGATTGGTATGGAACATATGGACTAAAATCAGACTTATGACCTTGGACCGAACTGGGCTGGGATGTTTTCTGAATGTTCAATTACTCTTGTATATAAATCTCTGTCTTAACTCACGCATGTGTATGAATTTGTTTCTCTACTCTACCCTGACTGACACAAGCGTCTTGCATTGGACAAATCTGTCGCCCAGGATTTCTTTAAACTATCAAAGAGCAGGGGCGTGGTTCTGAAGATTAAGGTACACCTGACCCAAATCAGGCTATTTTTCATAGCACGTGAAAGCTAGACGGTGAACAAAGAAGTCTGCAGGAGAATGGATACAGCTGAGCCGCGGTGCTGACGAAGAAGAGGGAAAGTACCATGGCCTGCCGGCAGAACAAGCCAGTCTGTCTTGGGACAAGTACAGCCAGAATGCTCCTCAGACGCTTTCTGCACACATGCTCTAGACAGGCGAGAAAGAGAGAAGGGTCAGGGTACCATGCTTGCTAAAGTGCACCTGAGAAAAACGAGGAAGCTCTCCTGGGAGACAGACCGACACACCAGCTGCAACATGGGCTCAAACCTGACCACCTGGAGGATAGCACAACCCAATAGTGTTTCCTTCTGCTGTGCCCAGAGGGTCACTGTGCCTCAGAAGCCACATGATGACAAGTCATAAGAACTAACAACAGCCACCGTTTATGGAGGGCCTGTGGAGAGGGAGGACCATCTAGGAACTTGACAGGCGATCAACCCTGAGGAAGAAAGCATGATCAGGGAAGAAACTGAGCCCCTGAAAGGGGAACTCATTCATTCAAGGTCAGGGACTCCTGACTCTGGGCACGGTCAGCCTCTCCCAGGGCTCAGAAAATCCCCCAACCAGAACATTTCATTTGCATCGTGTCACATTTCGAAGCCATTTCACGGTGGGGAAGAGGAAGGTGACATAGCATTCAGCAAAATAGACAAGGCTGTGAAATCGGCCGTGCTGGGTCAGACAACCGCGCTGTCGGTTGCCCTTATGATACTAACCTTAGGTGATGTCAAACTCAATGGAAGACGGATGTCAGAGGAATCTGACTTTTCCACAATTATATCTCCCCCCAAATATTAAGCAAATATCAGTAGCTATTTGCCAGCGTGTGGTGGGAGGTCAGAAGCTTAGTCATTCTCTCTGAAGGTTCCATCCAGCCTGTCAGACCAATCAATGGCTACAGGGCCCATCCCCTGCTGTCATATCACAATAGATGGCCTATTCCTCAAGTCTGTGAGTGCACACATGACTGTAAAAGATCTCTGCGAAGAGCCAGAGAACTCGCCAAACCTGTTCAGTCACATCCATGAGTCTGGGGTCTGCCTTTGTCACATGGGGATTCGAATACCTCCCTTTCCTATTACATGTATGCCCCTAGGTCATCCCTCTAATTACTGTATTACCTATAGCACGACCCCTTCCTGTGATGTATGCCCTTACCTGTACTTAGGAGGGCTGCAGGCCCCCAAATGATAGATAAGGTTTGGTCCGAATAAAGGAGCTCTCTCGCCTTCTCTCTCAGCCACCTCTCCTCCCCCAGCTCCTCTCCCTCCCCTGTTCCGACTGAACTCATGTGTTAGGCTCTTTAACAGGGGTCCTCAAACTTTTTAAACAGGGGACCTGCTCACAGTCCCAGACTGTTGGAGACCAGACTATAGTTTAAAAAAAAAAAAAGGAAAGAAAACTATGAACAAATTCACTGAGGGTCCAGGATGTTATCGGCTGCTAGGCAGGGCAGCAGTGGCAGCAAAAACACCCGGCGGGCCATATAAATGTCCCCAGGGGGCCACATGTGGCCCATGGGTCGTAGTTTGAGGACTAGATCCTCTGACAGAGAAGAGAGCCAGCCAGGCACACTGATAGCATCTAGCATGTCCCTCTTTCTTTGGAGGAGAGCCGAAATTAGCACCTTGACGAGACGTTTCCGAGACGTTTTGGTGGCCAATCCTACACGTGGGACCGTAAGCAGAGAAGTCTCCAAAGTAAGAGGAAGCAAGCCTGTTCTCTGCTGAAGGCAGGAAGGGGAGATTGGTGTGGAGGGGGGGAGACTGATAGGTGACCAAGATGGATGCAGATTGCGCTTGAAGAAGAAAGGGAACTTAGGCCGCAAACTCTACACGGGTGGCGATGGGCCCTTAGTTATTGAGTGCTCGGGTGACAGAAGTATCACAGGTAGGGGCCCTAGCAAACAGAAATTGATTCTCTCAAGGAAGAGGAGGCTAGAAGCTCCATTCAGAGCACTGGCTCGAGGGAGAAGCTTCCTCTGTGTGTGGGCTCCCGTCCTCCTCCTGAACTTGTGCTCCTGAGCCAGCTCCACCCAGTGCGGCCTCTCTGGTTTTCACTTGCTTATTGAACTTCCTCATATCCCAGAGGAGACTGGTTTAAGACACACCCTACACTCATCGAAGGAGATCTAGGCTGGGCCACTGATCTCTTGTGTGATTCCAAGCCAGTTACCTAAGGGGGAAAGAAGAGTGTGGGGGGGTGGGGGGGTTGTAAGCATTGATCTTACTGCTAACTGTATCTACAGCCTACCAAGTGCAATACCTTCAGGCATTCTCATTTAAATTCATGCAACAGCCTGCAGAGCATGGGATGCCAAAGGTGACACCCACAGATGATGGCCCAAGAAGCAGGCCAAGCCCAGGCTGACACACTCGGCGCTAGTGAACGCCTCCCCATTTTTCCACCACATCAAAGAGCCTGCTTCCGGGAGGGCTACACCATCTGCCCCTCAGCCCCAAGGCAGCTTCCAACCAAATCGGGGCCTGGCAGGGGCGGAATCATCCAGGTAAGATCTTCTGTCAACAAGGTAAGCATGAACTTACGCGTGCTCACGTGCTAATCCGTGTGGGCAAAGCCCCATTTTTCGCCACAGCATCCGTGTGAAGCTGTCCACTACTGGTGAATAACGAAGCACAAGTAAGCCCCTGCTTACCTTATTTATTGGCTGCACCAAACTTCCCGGGCACTTTGTCCAACTTCTTGTGCTTGGTGAGACTCCATGTCAAGATTCTAGAACCATATCTGGTTCTATGGCTGTTTCTGTCTGTCCCAAGAGTCTTGGGGTGGCTTTTCCCCCAAGAAGTGAGCATCTTTCGTGTTTCCCCTTCCCTTCCACCCCATTTCAAATTAGGTGCTAATGCTCCCTCCCCCCCAAAAAAAATTTTTTTTCTTGAAAACTAGGGATTTTCATGGTGCAGTCTTCAAACAGTATAAAGCGACCAAATTGCTTTCCATTAACAATGACTGACTGCCTCCTCAGTGTAAAAAAAAAAAAAAGGAAAGGAAAAATCTGCCTCCTTTACACTGCCAAGATTCAGGAACTGGGGGACTGTGAGCTGGTCCAGCCACTAGAGCAGCAGTTCTCAACCTGGGGGTTGAATGACCCTGTCACAGGGATCACCAAAGACCCGATGGTCTCAGGAACCGAGACCTAATCCTCTATCTGCCTCCAGGCGGGTCCGCTCACATACGGGGGCCACCACAGCATGCGGCACGATGTTAAAGGGTCCTGGCATTGGGAAGGTTGAGAACCAGTGCACTAGACAAAGTACTCCCACAAAGAACCAGAAACAGAAAGGACAAGTGACCCAGCAACCCCACCCCCAGCTATAACGACTCACTGCACCACCAGTGAGCAGATTCCAGCTCACAGTGACCCAACAAGCCAGGGAGGAACGGCCCCTGGGAGTTTCCATAATTCTCTACGGGACTAGAAAGCCCCATCTTTCTCCCTCAGGGCAGCAAATAGTTTCAAAATGCTGACCTTGCCACGAAGAGTCCAGCCTGTACCCACTACTGCGCCGGGGCCATGGGGTCACCATGGGCTAGAACTGGCTGGATGGCAGCAAGTCTGGTACCTTAGAAGGGTGTGAGCAGCCTTCCACGGTGCAACCCCTGGTCTCTTCCTGCCAGACAAGAGGAGCGGGAAGAATGCCAACGACTGAAGACAGCCATTAGCACAAAGGCCTGAGGGTCCATACAAACCAACCCCGGCCTCCTCACCACTGCTGATGTTCTGACCAGGGACACGATTGCTATAAGGTCCAAATGAGAACGGGAGAGAAACACCAAAGTTCAAATGCATCTCCTGGTCTGATCAAGGCTGGAGCAGCCCCACCCCACCCCCAGGGCCCTAAGTCCCTCTTCTAACAGGGGTTACTGAAGCCACAAGCAACGGCCACCTCTCTAGAAAGGAGGGAGGTTCCAAAAGAAACCAGAGCACCCAGGAGGCCTACGCTTCTTAGGACACTCACCCGTCTGGATCCGAACAGGCAGCACTGCCCAGAAACAAGGGGAGAAGGCAGGGAGGGGTGAGGCAGGGAGGGGTGAGGCAGGGAGGCAGGTAGGGGCCCCGGCCTGGGAAATCACAGCTGACCCATTGTGGAACGTGCGCCCAATGTCACAGGACCGTCCATGTGTGGATTATGGAATGAAAAGCGGATTTGCTGTGCAAACTTTCACCCAAAGCCCAATAAAATGGTCACACACGAACACACACACACACACACAAAAGAAAACAAGAATCACAAACCGACTCCCTGGAAATTAACTGAACAGCTTGCCCGACAAAAGGGGAGGCTTTGTCGGCCAAACAAGCGCTTCTCCTCATTAATGTATCGATTATGGAAGGCGCCCTGTACAGAGACAGCAGAAGCTTGAGGCTTTGCTGCAGACACTGCATTCCACAGACCCCAACTCCCTACAGATTCGATTCTGTCCGGAAAGCACAGGCAGCCTCCACGGAGCTCAGAGGTGACAGCGCTGCGTTACTGCAGCGGCGGCCGGCCAACAACTCCTCAGAAATACTGAGCTGGTGGCCTTGTGGGTCAGGGGTTGGGCTGTGAGCCACAAGGTCAGCAGTTCTAAACCACCAGCCCCACCACGGGTGAAAGGCTTTCTACGGCAAAGAATGACAGTCTCCCAGCCCACATGGCAGTTCTACCTGGTCCTCTAGAGTGGCTGAGAGTCGGTATTGACCCCATGGCAGTGAGTTTACTGAGCCAGAACAGGAACTGAGCGAAGCTTGGCCTGGAAGACGCTCTGGAAGCCAGTGCCTCAGCGCTGCACTGCTAACCCAGGGGTCAGCTGTTCAAACCCCCCGGCCGGGGGTCGGTGAGAGAAAGATGCTTCCAGAAAGATGGTTGTTGCCAGGTGCCTTGGAGCCAGGTCTGTCTCTCAGCGACCCAACTGGGACTTCAGAAGGAACCTCTGCCGGCCCTGGGCCACCCTCATAATAATGTGTGAGCCACGGGTGCAGCCACTGTGTCGATCCATTTTGCCCACTGTCTTCTTTTTCATTGCCCCTGGACTTTACCCACAGGTCCAAAGGACATGAAAGGAAGTCTCGCCATTCTGGCTGTTCTTCTTCCAAAACAGATTTGTTGCTCTTCTGGCACTCCATGGTACCTCTGACCGTCTTCACCAGCGCCACTGTTCAAGCACATCGGTTCTTCGCTGGTCTTCTTCCATGGACGTAGAAGGCGATAGAAACTACGATGCACATGAAGCAATTGAAAACACTAGAAAGATGATAGGCGTGGCCCCCTTGTGAGCACTTCTACTCCATCCGGTAGGATTGCTAAGGATGAGTCCACAGGAAAGCATGGGTTTGGTATGTTTGTTTGCTGCTGTTTTTTAAGACGACTGTAGGTTGCGGGGATGGGTGGGTTTGCTGGGCCAACATGACCAATAAA
>PVJH01022881.1:0-35857 GCA_004026705.1 Nesogale talazaci
AAAAAAAAAGCAGTTGTAGAAAATAAAAGTGGTGATCTGATATGTAATCCCCACATAGTTCACATTACAAAGTTAAAAGTAAGAAAGAAAATCAAACTCTTCAAAAAATAGGCAACAAGGTGATTGAGAATAATGGAGAAAAGATTGAATTATCAAGGAATTATCTAGTGCTTTATCTATATCCATAATCAAGAGTTATGTCAGTGGCAGTCAAGAAATAGAACAGAGTGTCAGCAAAAGATCCCTTTAAAATTAAATAGAAGAAACTTAAAAATAAAATTAAATGGGAAAGATGTCACTTTAAATACTATGGTATTTCTGACCAAAGTCATGGCATTTTCAGTCACCTCGAATGCATGTTACAGTGGGCAATGATGAAGAGCCAGTCAAGGTATAGTGCAGCAACAGTGAAATGTGCAACTTTCCTCTAGTTCTCAAATGCTTTCTTCCACCCACTATCATGATTCCAATTCTACCCTACAAATCCAGCTAGACCAAGGGATGTGGGCTGGAGGCAGAAACATGGGCAACTCTGGACAGATAGCCCTTCAGGACCAGTGGTGAGAGTGGTGATACCGGAAGAGTGGAGGGAAGCTGGAGTAGAAAGGGGAAACCAATCGCAGGAATAGAAAGGGGGGCCAATAGCAGGGATCTACATACAACCTCCTCCCTGGAATACAGACAACAGGAAAGTGGGTGAAGTGACACATTGGATAGTGCATGATATGATAAAATTATGATACTTTGTAAATTATTAAGAGTTAATGAGGGAGGGGGCCTGAGGAGAGAGGGAAAATATGGAGAGCTGATACCAAGGGCCTAAGTAGAAGGAGGCTGTTTCAAGAATGATGGTCAAAAATATTGCTGTATGATCATAGAAACCGTTATTAAACAACAACAGAAAATGTGAAGATATTATTTCTTAGCCTACTTTCCATTTAGATCTATAACCTTTTGAAGGAGATGCTTCCATTTATTTAACTTTTCAGCAAATAAGTCTGCATGGTAATTTACACGACTAAAAACAACACTTTAGGCAATCTTGGAGATTCGATCTTTAGCATGTGACCTTTTTGTTCTCTGAGTTTTGGGTACAAAAAGAAATGTTAAGGGTAATTGTGATAAGAATATAAATAAGGTCCTGAGTTTGGCACCATGTATATTTCTTCTTCACTGAGAAAAATGTGTTACATGTGAAAATATCAATATATTCACATATATCATAAGAGGTCATCAATGTTGAAAGACGAATGGGTAAGATTTCTCATTACAAAATTCTCTTAGAATAGAGAACTTTTTTTTGCTTTTGCTACTCAGAAAAGTGAGCAGGTGCATTGTCATAATAGTAGAAAAAAACCCTCCCCACAATCTTCCTGACCTTTTTGTCACAAATACAAGATTCAATTCTCTTGAAACTTCAAGATAAATCCCTGTGGCAATTCCTTGTTCTTTGAGAAAATCTGTAAGGATGACCCTTTTGGTACTCTCCTAAAAACACTGTCTAAATGCTTCTGAAGAAATTTTCCTTTCACAAATTTAACCGGCCCAACAGATCCCCTTGGAAATCACTGTTTGATTGGACAATTTTAAATCTATGCTAAGAACATTAATGCAAGTGTAATACTGAGAAAACTTGCCTGCTGCTACATACCGATTATAATGTTTAAACAGTATTTTGGAGTGTATATCTGAACTAGAACTTTAGTTGCAATAATTTTTGTGTTACTCTTGTAAATAGAAATATACTTTGTATATATTCATATTAATATAAATTTACTATGTATATACAAATTCAACAATAAATGGGTTTGTGTGGAAAATTGGAATTACTTATTGTATAAAATATTTTTGTTTTTAATAAGCATTAGAAGAAAGCAAATCTTTAAAATACTTATACTGTGAATACTTCAAATGCTGTGTATAGATTCCAACGCCGCAGATCCATTCTTGAAAACTTTATTTTGTCTTTGTTCTACCATGCTGATTGCTCTGATTAATAGTGCATTAATGAAACAAATATGCTTACAGATTTTAAAATGATGTAATATTGGCAATATTTGTATGAAGGAAAATCCTTTAAAATTGAGCTATTTTTCTCCTTAATATACTGTTATAGTCCCAACTGCTCCTCTAAGTGCAGAAGGTGAGAACACAAAATCTCTTGAGTGAAATTTTCTTCTAGAGTCTTAACCATAATTCAGAGTGAAATTGCCATCTGTCCAGAGTTCAAGACCTAAGGGATTAATTTTTACCTAGAAAATATTCCCCTTCCCTTTCACTCACCAGTAGTATTGCTGACATTCACATGTCATAAGAGGAAATATACACCAGAGGGTTGGGTTCCCTGAAAATAATAAACACCTTTCTTTCTTCTATAATATAAACATCTCTCCTTGCACTCACCTCTCCTGAATTCAGTATCATATATCTTTCTTCCATTGGAAAAAGAATGCATTACATGTAAAAACACCCAAAGCCCTCTAAATATGTGGAAATAAATATAAAATAGAGCTATGCAGGATGCCATAATACTTTCAGTCAATGATACAACCAAAAACAATTAAGGCATATTAGGTTTTATATGATTGCAATTTTAAAATAATGTTGAATTGTTTTCATATATTTAAAATTGTGTTTATTTCAGAATTAATTCAAAATTTAAAAGGTAATTGAAGGTTATAAATGCACAACTTTCAAACGCACCTCAACATATAAGATAAAGCTAAATGAAAGAAGTACAAATGTTGATGCCACCAATGAAAAGCCTCTAAAAGTAATGTCTCTTAGCACCTCTTTTGTCCTGCTGTCTTTTTAAGCCAGTACATCTTGTATTTATTTATTGACTAGTGCACTGAAAACGCTGAGTCATCTCATTTTACTTAAAGCTCACTTATAGACATTTCAGTCATTAGTCTTATAACCATATTATAGTTATATCAATGTATATCTATAAATATAAAACCAGTAAAAATAGCAACAGTAGAGGACACTATGCTTTAGTCAAATTAGAAAAAGCCATAGATACAGTATATATATGCATAATATCCAGGTTCTAAAGAGTGAAGCAGTTATGATGAATATCTGCTAATGATTGTGGTTTTGGGGAAGAAGTGGTCAAAATGTCTGAAAATTTGGAGCTGGTGATGTTTTCTCAACTTTGTGAACATGTAAAAATCCATTAATTATACACTTTAAATGGGGTGAATATTAGGAAATGCTAATTGCAGCTCAAGCTATTATTTTTAAAATCATCAAAATCTTCTAAGTTTAGAAAAGAGAGATTACCTTAAAATAGAAAGTCATCAGAAATCCCACTAGCTCATGATTTAAATCTAAAGCAATTAAGTATTTATCAAGATAGAGAATTGTTACCCATCTTAGTCTATAGTTGTGAACAGAAGAGAATACCTTATTTGATTCTCACATTGTTGTAGAACCTTAGTCCCTGCAGCCTAATATCAATAAAATGCAAGAGAGTTTATTTAACTCCAAGGCAGTCAGTATTCAACAGGGCATTTCAGTACTTATCTTGAAAAACAGTGCTGTGTGTGTCAATACGTGCTCACATACAACCAAATACAATCACAGCTGCTATTCAAACTTATGCACCAACCTCTTAAAACTAAGATGAAGAAACTAAAGAATTTTGCCAACATCTTTAGCCTGAAATTGATCAGACATTAAATCAATATGTGTTGATAATTGTTGGCAATTGGGATGTAAAAGTTGAAAACAAAGAGGAAAGAACAGCAGTTGAAAATATGGTAGCGATGAAAGTATCTACTTCATCATGAATACCTTTGTTCAACAGCACAAAAATGCTTACAACTGAGACTGCCCTTAACAGAATGGATAGAAATAAAATTAACTGCATCTGTGAGGGGAGATAATGGGGAAGTTCAACATGAGCAACCGAAGCCAGGCCCGCCCGCCTCTCAAACACACTACCAACCACTCAGATGTAAGTTCAGCTTGCAAGTCAGATTGCAAGACTGAAAGGATAAATCCAAAGAAGCGCCTATGTGTGTAAGAGAGAACTTAATATAAAAGAGCATTTATAGATTAAGAAAACGTTCCAGCCAAGTCCAGATCAAGCCTGTAACACGGATGCTGGTTTTATTATATGTCCAATATCGTCTATAAATCCCTCTGCAGACTCACGAAACGTGTTTATTGATGTCGACTGCATATCACAGGCCAGTGGATGGACGATCTTGTGGATCCATTTGGCAGTGGTGGCATTTAGCAATGGCTTGGGTCTCCACATGGGTCTCCTCCTATTCCCAGGTCTGGCTGCATCAGTATAGCTTCAGCAGGCTTGTCAGCAGAAACATCCCACAGAGAGTGTATGACCTCCAGTGAGCTATTTATCTCCTTCATGCCCCCAAATGAAGTCATCATGCTGTGACCTGACTACAGAACAGACTACATAATACATACATACATACATACATATATTTTCTGAATATCCAAAGGAAATTAGGAAAAAAACACTTAAAAATTAATATTATCTGGAAGTCAGTTTTTTCTGTAACTTAACCATTCATATATACTTTCTTAGAGAAAAATAAAAATATTAAAAACATAAAATATTCTCAATATTTATTTATAGGTAGTATGATCTGCTATCTCTAGGTCATTCATCATGGTAAATATTTACATAACATAGACACATAGATATGTGCAAGGATGACTTTATTCTGTATTATATTAAATATACTATAAACATTTATATTTGGTTAATTTAATGTATAGAAGTTAAGAAAATTGATCTTCCATATATTTTTTGGCATCTGACTCAGGACTTTTATATCAATAGAGCAAACTGATAAAGTCACTGAAACATATAGAAGACAGAATCACAAAATTAACTTTGAAAACATAACAATATTATTCATGTTAAAATACAATAAAATAGTATTATTTACACCTTTATACCAATTTATTTACATCTTAGATGAAATGGTAAAACAATTTGTAAAACACTACTTTATTACCCTAAGCAAGAGAATACATTTTGAATACTTCTGAATATATAACTGAAATTGAATTTATTATTATAAATAGTTTCAAAAAGAGAATTCCTGGTCTAGATTATTTTGTTATGAAGCTAATAGTGATTTTATGAAGACATAGTGCCGGTCCTTTAAAATTCCATTCAAAATATAATGAGGGAATTACAAAACATTGCCTTTACTTTTAGAATAGAATTATTTAATAGGGCATGATGGACTGAAGACAGCAAGAAATAATTAGCTAATTAGTTTTAATTATTTTATTTATTATTTTATTATTTGTAATTAAATAATTATTTAATTAACTAATAATTAATTAAATAAGTAAGAAGAAATGTATCAACGGGCTAATATTTCTCACGGAATTTGATATAAACACTCGATGTACTAGGAAATATGTCTCAACAATATATAAAATGGACAACACATCACTAGCTTCAAAGATTTATCCTGAAAATTCAAGCTTATTTGATGTATCAGAAATACATGTAATTCATTATATTAATAAAGTAACATAAAAATTGGTTAAAAGTAAAATAATTCTGATTTCATTCAAGACACTTTTTTGGTAAAACTTAGCAAATTAAAGAAAGTTACTGAGTTTAATTTACCTTTTATAATTCTTTAAGAATTTAAAACCAGTAGAATCATTAATAATAGAATGGTGATTAACTCTAAAACTGAGGAAAAAGCAATGATGCCTGTTTTCATTTTTTAATATTCTTCATAATGACCACCTTCACTTTTTGGAAGTGGGGGTATTTAATCATTCAAAAGTCCTATAACCTTCTCTTGCCCTAAAACCGAAAAGCAAACCCACTTGTCATCATGCGGATTCTGACGCATCCCAATTGTACATTGGGTTTCTAAGACTGAACATTTTTATGGACACAGAGAGTCTTATCTGTCTCCCATGGAATAGCTGGTCAGTTTGAATACCACCACGGTAATTAGCAAATCAATATCTCACCAGTGCACCACCAGGACTCCTTTCTTTTAATAAAATGTGACTAAATGAGTACTACCACCACTTAACTGTCGTTGTGTTGTATTGTGGTGACTTTTGCGTTGCTGTGTTGATGGAAGCTGTTTCGCTGATACTTGAAATACCATCAGGGTCATTCAAATGCAACAACTTTCTCAGAGTTTACAGACTGAACAGACAGGACAGGGTCAATTTGTTTCTGTGGCTTTCTGAGGCTGTAACTCTGTAAGGCAGTAGGAAGCCTCATTTTTTTTCTCCAATGGGGTGGCTCGTGGTTTTAGCCTGCTGACCTTTCCTCAGAGGAACCAGACACGTAAAACCTTACAGATAGCAGAGGCATGTTGTCAGATATTGAATCTCTCATCATCAGCAACAGAACATCATCAATGGAGTGTCAAAATATGAACCCTAGGGTAAAGAACACTCTCAAATTATGACTGAGGAAGAACTCTTTTCTCAAAGTAGAAAAAGTCATAATGACATAGATAAAAAACCTAATGGATAGAGGCTGGTAATAGAGAATATCAGAAAATTGTTTCTTCTGTTTATTGACTATATAATGGCATTTGACAGGCTAATCATAGAAAACTACAGATAGTTTTGAAAATAATGGGAATTCCAGAGCACTTCATTGTGCTCATGAGAAACCTTTATGAGCAAGAATCAGTTGGGAAAGCAGAACAAGTTATTATTGCATGGTTTAAAATAAAGAAAGGTGTGCCTCAGAGTTTTGTCCTCTTACTATATGTATTCGATTCAGGTGCTGAGCAAATAATCAGAGAACCTGAACTATATGAAGAAGAACATGGCACTAGGATGGCAAGAAGTTTTTAGCAACCTGTCATATACAGATGACAAAATTTGTTTACTGAAGTCAAAGAAGACTTGAAACACTTGCTGAAAAGAAGATTGAAAGTAGCATTGGGCAGTCAAAAGAAAAAAACATCTGTTTGTAAGAACAGCCAGAAAACTGCTTAAAAACAAGTAAGGGGAGACTTTTTCTTAGACTTTAGACCTGGTATCAGAAGCAGTAAAAAATATGATATCCTCAAAAAGAATTGACACATTGGCTTGCTCACTGGGCTCAAACAACAATCATTTAGGGAATGGCGCAGGCCCAGGCACCGTTTCCTCCGACACTGTGTTACTATGAGTTGTAACTGATTTTAGGACACCTAGAAACAACAACAGTAACAACAACAGCTTGGGTAGGCATGTGTTTTTGTTATCATTTGTTTCAAGAAATTTTGACATTAATGCTCTTATTTCTTCTCTTACCCAGTCATTTCTAAAGTAGCATTCATTCACTTATCATGCATTCCATTTATTTCCTTTTTTCTTTCTATTGTTGGTTTCGAATTTTATAACGGTGTGGTCTGACAAGCTAAGTTGTAGACTTCCAATGCCTTTAAATTTATGAAGGCTTGCTTTGTCGTGTATCAAAATGTGTACTCTCGATAAGGTTGTGTGTGCACTGGAGAAGAATGGGTACTGCTATTGTTATGAGAAATGTTCTGTATATCTTAAAACAAAACAAAACAAAAGAACTCACTGCCAGCAGCCAATTCTAATTCATAAAGAACTCCTGAAATGTGCCAAGATTGCAATTATTTACAGGAGTAGGAAATCTAGTCTTTCTACACAAAGCTGATGGTGTTTCAAGACTGCTGACTACACAGGTTGTAGCTAACACAAAACCACTTCAGCACCGGGATTTTTGCTGTATCCTTAGGAAATTGACTTTGCACAGTCAGTTTCTTCACTTTGTTATTATTTTTACTTCTATTATATGTTTATACTATGACTCAAAAATTCTATAGATAGGCATTTTTCAAAGAGAAAATTATGCCTTTGTGCACAGAATATTTTAACAAGACTGTTCCTTTCAAGTATTTATTGTATTTATTAGATGCAAATTTGAAACACCATAAATATCTACAAGAGGTAAAGGTAAAGGTTGAATATAAATTAATCTTCTGATGCACATATCAACATTAATTAATCTCAAAATTATTGTCCTAAGGGATTGATTTTAAGATAGCAAAAATTATATACTGTATAATTACATTTAAGTAAAAGATAAAAACATGAAAGTAAGCAATTATAGTAGGAATCATAGTAGTAGATTTCCAAGGAAGCAGAGTAGATTAGCTAGAACAGAACATGAGATGATATTCTAAATTTAGAAAATAGTCAATTTATTGATCAAAGCTTTGTTTACACAATTATCCGTGCATATTTGTCAATACTGAGTTGTACATTTAATATTCATTTGTTTATTTCCAATGCATGAAATTATGCTCAGCACCCCAAAGAGCATCTATATTGTTACTTTCAAAATTCAAAGTTTTTTCTTATAAGATAGATAGAATTGAGATTTCATTAAAATTTTCAACTTAATTTAAGAATCAGTATTGTAATTATATTGATGATTATATGCTTAAAATAATTACCACATACATATTTTACTTTAACCATATATTTAATATTTCCTTTCTCTTTCCTTATTTTAAGTAAACCAAACAAAATTAATTAATTAATTATATTGATTTGGTAGGCTTGGGGTATTTTCTAATATTTAAATATTTAAATAATTAGCTTAGAAACTAGAGGATTCAGCTCTGACTCCAAACAACAAAGCAAAATGTTGCTTGTTATCAAAGCTGACTGGTCCCTTAAACAAAGTCAGAGTTCAAAAATACTTAAACATTTGATGAAAGACTAAAGCAACTGCTTTTAATGCTTTAATGCTATATTTCTTATTACGAAGGACCTATACATTTTTTTCTCTAACCCTTACCCTACAAGGACATACTCTAAGGAAAGACAATGCAGGTGTCTCTATCTAGTCTCTTTTTAAGCAATCTTATAATTGCCTTCATCATAAAGAAGGAAAGGTTATTGCCTCGTAAGAGCTCTCTTATCTTTGCTGTACTATTACTAAGATGTCCCTGGTTTATATTTTCATATAGTCAAAAAACACCAACAAGCATCTGAATTACAACCTCTGACTCCTTGGAAAGTAATTTATATAAATGCATGCAAAAGTAAAAATAGCTTCAAAGCTCAGTGTTTTCCTACTTTGTGAAGTAAAACCAGGATATTGAGTTATAGCAACAATAAAAATAATGAATCATAACTGACCCATAGCTCACACATGTTTTTAAATTATAGATATTTTGTACTAAAATGTGAAAGATATACATGAGGCCATAAAAAGTTCATGGGAGAATTTAATTAAAATAATTTAATTATTCATGTACTCTTTGAAGTTCCCTTGCATATTTAAAATACATATTCAAATCCTCTCACAATGTATATTACATTTGAAATGAAAAAATTCAATAACTGCTATTTGGAGCAAATTTTATATTGAAGAATTTCCAAAGAGAAGACGTCTGTGAGAAAGAAATGTGATATATTGATAAACATAGGATTAAAAAAAATTATGAACTCATCTAGACTCTTGCCATTCTCTTCCATGACTTAAAAAGGAAAGAAAAAATTAGAAGGAAAATATTGATTACACCAAAGTTGTAAAAGGCCAACCTTTAGCTGTCTGAAACAGTGTTCACTGTTGTCTTAAAATCCATCGTTCAGATAATTTGGCAGGAGCATTGCAGACGTGTAAAATCTATACAAACCCGTAAATTCCACTATATCTGTGCCTTAATATGAAGTGTTTTTCAAACTGTTTTTGTTATAGTAAATCAGAATAATAAAGTACGCCCTGTAATGGAAGTTTCAAGTTTGTTATCAAAGCTGATTGGGGTACGGTCCCTTAGACAAAGTCGGAGTTCAAAAATACTTAAAATATTTTGTCTGAGCAAGGAAAAGTCTATAAATAGTTCCAGGTCTATTGTTGACTTCGACGTGTGTGTTTTCAGTTGAGTCTGATGCGGTGCCCCTCTCTGGCCCCAAAGTCTATTTTTGATATTCCCCCTAAGACTCCATCGCTTTGCTCCTGTTGCAGCTCTTTTTCCTTCCCTTAATGTTTCAGCCCGGGGTGATGGGGTCATATTGGGTACAATTCCCACACTGTGTCTCCGGTGCCGTCCCCCATAGCAGTGTGGGTCAGTGAGGGATGTTGGGTCTAGTGGTGGGACTGGCCTTTGGTCCTCTCTGGCCATTGGCTGTTTTCAGCTGGAATATTGTCCTCTCGATTTTGTGGGCCAGGATGTGTCCCACTCTCCTTCTCTTCTCGTTTGCTCTTGTGTGCTCTGATTAGATGTGCCCCTCTCCCTGAGTCATAGCTTCAGTGCTGTTCTCTGAAGTGCATTCTTCTAGGGATTGGTTCACACAGTTAGAATTGGGGCCCTGCTACATGCTGGTATGCTGTATTCAAGTCTTGATGCACAAGGTTGAAATCTGGCCTTGCGCCCTCTCTTGCTGCTGTCTATGTCTTATGTGGTATTTTCTGATGCTAAATACTTATATACATTTTTAGAGTTGCAGTTGAAAGAAATACAACACAAAAAGGCAAAATTAAAAGAACTGAAAAAAAAAAGTTCAAGTGTCTCCAGAATGACTAGAATTTGGAATTTTAAAACTACTAGAAATCTGTCAGAATCTCTATCCAGCCAATTTTTTTCTCTAAGTACAGACGTTGTTTTTGCATATCTCAAAACATACATTCAATGACTCCTGGGGGAGGGAGTTATTTAAAGTTTCAGCTCAGAGAATTTACTTATTCCTTGGTGTTTTCTCTAAGCTTCTCAAATTAGAAATTATAATTGTAATTTAATTAGAAATTAGAAATCTAATTCATAGAAACTAGAAATCGAATTACTGTGGCATGGTTTAAATGCCCAAATTTTCATCATGTCAATGGTAAGTAAATATGAGTCTAATATTAACAATTAGAATGGTATTTTTAATCTTATGAACTTAAGAGAAGATTGTAATGTGGTTACCAGACAAGAATGGAGTAGACAACACTTAGCTGGCCAAAAGTGTGGGGAAATTGGTGAGGAAGTCACATCTGCCTGCTTTTCATTGCTCAAGGGGAATAAAGAATCCAAGTCTCTGTCTGCTCAAGGAAAATGCCATTGAGGCAGACGTCAGACATACATCGAGGCAGACGTCAGACATACATCCAGTCTCTATTCTTCTGTATCCTTTTCAGAAACAAACTGTCCCTCCCATCTCTCATCTGAATCTAATGATCTGTTGCATTGGGCACAAGAACTCATACACAATATTTATGGTTATAAGTCTATATTAGGAAAATTAACAGATTAACACAAGTCAGGGTTAGAAAACATTAAGAAGGCATTTTTTTCTACTGTACCTCTTCTCAGGTACAGTAGAACAAGTATGATCCTCAGCCTCTCAATGATGTAGACCCTTGTCCTCTGTCTTCCTTGTGCCAATATTGTCATTCCCCTTTAGTGCTAATAAATTTCCAAAGAGCATCGAATCCCTGTAAACATGCCTCAGTTATATTCAGACTGTAGACTGGGGACATTACCACTCTCTCATCATCTCAGTGCTTTGGCCTTTGGTGCTTCTACTGCTTCTCCATAGCAGGCAAGGATGTTGCACGTGATCCACTGCTGGCTCTTCTTCCTTGGTGGTCCTGCTATGCCTCTATCTCTGCTTTTGAGGTGGCTCACTTTTACATCCAGGAGAATGGCAAAACTAAATGATTCTCAAGTTAGAGTCCTCTATACCTTGGTTGCATGGTCCTATCCCATTTTTGATGGGATCTACAATTGTGTATAGAAGAGTAAAGCCAAGTCATTTCATTTCAGCACATGAGCACATTGCAATTTCTTAATGATTTACTACCCTCTACCTCTTTATGTAGGATTCCTGATGATGTAGTGCTTATGCACTGCACTGCTAACTGCAAAGTCAACAGTTTGAAGCCACCAACCAATCTGCAGGAGAAAGACAGGGTTTTCTAGTCCTGTAAAGAATTACACTATCAGAAACACACAAGGATATACTACATCCTATAAATTCCTATAAGTTCAGTATAAGTTAGCATCAACTCAATGGCAGTGAATTTGGCTTTTGGTTTATAATCTTTATATTTTCTTTTCTTCTTTTTTTTTCTTTTAGCCCACAAGGGCATGGGGAGTAAAATATATTACTTATCAGTAAAATACTGATAAGTAAAGGGAATTTTACTTAGCTTTTGTGTTTACATTTTAAGTACTCACCTACTATAATACATACATATTTAAAATTCAACATTAATATTTAATTCCTCAAGCAAATTCAAGAAAAAAGACTTCATTGGTTTATTAGCTCCTCTAAAGTGCTGAACTAAAGGCAAGATTTAAGTGTTCCTCCTTAATTTGTAAAGAGAAAATACAGCAACATGTTAAGAGTTATCCAAGTTAAAGAAATAAAAGATAATGCCAAGATTTTAGGGGTCATAGTAAGCAGATTTGACACAAGATGGTTAGGGACAGAATGCAAAGGGCATGTTTGATGGTAGTAGTCTATGAAAGAGAAGAACAGGAGGGCATCTGTCATTAAGTGGCACACATAGGGCATCTCTACTGCCCTATGTGCGGAATCAACATAAAGAGATTTTGGAAGCATAGTTTTTGTTACCTGAGCTGCGGGGGATTGTTGGTCCTGGCCCCCTAAAAGAAGAAAAGAAAAGAAAGAGAAGAAGGTGACAGGGAGGAAGAAGAATTTCTCTATTTCCTTCTACATCTGTTTCTTATGTGTTAAAGATCACTCTGTAAAGAGAATATTTTCTATTAAGTAAATGGGTGTAACTAGGTAGGGAAAACTATTAAATGCTGAAGTATGACCCAAAGTTTGTAAAAAAAAAATGTGTGCAAACGTTCCCAGAGACTGGAAATTGAATGCCATAATATGATAGAAGAGAATTTAAAAATAAATCATAATCTTATCCTGAGATTCTTATTTAAACAATAGCACATTCATTAAAATCTCATATTTATGCTACTATTTTTGCATAGCATTATTTTTACAAATTTCTGTTTTTTCCTCAACTGAGACTCCATAAATGAATGCTACCATAGAGGTAACAACTTAATTATTTGGCTATCACTGATGTTTTAGATGCAATAATAATGTTCAATAAAAAGGAGTTCTTAAATAATAATCATCATCATAATACAGAACAATATGCATTAAGTTACTAACTTTAATATGGCTTCTAGAACCACTCGTTTTAATCTTTGCATAGATAAGAAAATAAATCTCTTAAAGAACATTGCATGCATATCTTATTAACACAAATGAAAGGTTATTAAAATCATGGATTCATAATTCAACCAATTCATCCTCAAGCCCAATTATGGCCTCTAATCTCTCATCCTAACAAGCTAGAGACAACCTCGGACAAGGCTGGAATCATTAGCAGAACATTTGTTTGTGGCAATGATGTGATTTAAAGATATAGTGCATAAATATTAGCTTACTATAATTGTTCCCTGCAGTATATGGAAAGAATAGGAGAAAGAGTGCATCAATATGAATATTTTCATTGAATCATTATAGCCATTGATGAGGATCATATGATCATTTCCAGAAGTTCTTTACTTTGCCCATGTAATGTCTACACATTCATCAAAGTTTGAATCACTTGAATATCTGAGGTTTTATTCCTTTCCCTTCTGTTAAGTCCATCTCATTCTTTTCCTTGTATCTATATCTCTTTGTATATGATCAGTATTTCCCATCCGTTCATAGCAGTTCAGATATCAGTTGGTGTCATTCAGATGTGGAAAAGGAGAGAAGGGACCAATAACTTTCAGGAGGATAACTGGAAAGGAGTTTGAGGTCTTTCAGGTTTTGTGCCCTCCACAATTTCATTGGTTGCTGAAAGTAAATGACTTCAGTTAACACTTTTTCACTTTTTGTAACAACACGATGGTTTTATGCCCACACAGTTCTTCACAATTTAACCCTTTTTCCCATTTATGTTAAGATGGGTCTCTTTAAAAGAGTTAAGAAAGAATGACAATAATCAGATGAGTTGGGGTGGAAGATTGGTAGGAAAAAAGGTATTAATTGATCCACCAAGATGAAAAAGAATTTTTGATTAAATAATTTCAGATTTTTTTAATTTTTCATATTTTGATAACAAGGTAAAATCATTGAAGCTGATGAACTATGCAAGTCTTTTGCATGGAAATTGCTTTAAGATCATTGTTGTTAAGTGCCATCAAGTTGCTCCTGACAGATTGCAATCCCATACACAACAAAGTGAAACCCTGCCTGTTCCTGATTCGTCCTTAGAATTGTTCCTATGCCTGAGCCCAATGATACAACTATATCAACCCATCTTGTTAAAGTCTTTCCTTTGTTTACTTCCCCTCAACTTCACCAAGCATGATGTCATGCTCCAGGAATTGGTCAATCCTGACAATATGAAGAAAATATGTAAGAGTTAAGTCTTGCTATTCTTACCGCAGAGGAACCAATAGAAAATTGGGTCTGTGCCCAAAATTGGGTCTGTACCTTAATTTCAAGAATACCTCAAGAACAGATCTGACACATTGAATAGTAATGACAGATGATCTGATGGACTGTGGGATGACATCAAAAAACAGTAGAGAAAGAAAAGATAAAAGTTGATTTCAGAAGAAGCCCTGAAACTTGCGCTTAATTATAGAAAGGCAAATGTGAAAAGAAAATGTACAAAGACTTGAAAGGGAAGACCATGCTGAGCATATCTGATATTCAAAGAACACAAGAAAAAATTCAAATTATTAATGACGATTTTGAAAGATTTGATACACAAAATATTGATAAAGCAAGAAGCATCTAAACAAGAATGAAAGAATGCAGAGTATTCTATAAAAAAGAACAAGTCAAAAGCCCATCATTTCAGAGGGTAGTATATCAGCAAGAATCAAAGGTGCTGAAGGAAGACATTCCAGCTTCACTGAATAAATTAGCTCAAAAGAAGACTCCAGTAACTGATGGAATACCCATAGAAATGTATCAGAAAACTGAAGAAGCACTGAGAACAAACATTTGTCTACTGCAGGATACTTGAAAGACAGTTACTCAGCCAAATGAATGGAAGAGATCCATATTTTGTGTTTGTTCTAAACAACAGAGTAGTTGCAGTACGTTCCTGGCAGAACAAGAACTGCCAGGAATTCAGGTCAGATCCTCTTTTGATAACCAGGGATATCATGTCATATAGATCTTGGTCAAAAACAGAGAATGCTAGGGTTAGGGTTAGGGTTAGAAAAGAAAAATTAATTTTTTAAAAAACAGAGGATACAAGAAAGATGTTTACTTCTGTTTCATTTACTATGCAGCAACATTTGATTTTGTGAATCCTAATATACTGTGCATAACTGTAAGAAGAATGATAATTCTGGAACACTTAATTGTGCTCATTAGGAATGGTACATGGATCAAGAGGCAGTTGTACCAAAAGGGCAGGGAATAATACATGGCTTAAATAAAAAATGGTATATTTCATATTTGTATCCTATCACCATATTGTTCTAGCTATATGCAGAGCAAAGCATCAGAGAACCTGAATTATATGAAGAAGAGTGTGGCATCAAGAACGGAGAAAGGTATAATAATAACAAGCGGCAGTAAGCAGATGACACAATTTTGTTTGGTGAAAATGGAAAGAGATTAAAACACTTGAGGAAGATCAAGGATTGAAACCTTCAGTACAAAGTACAACTGAATGTAAAGATGACCAAGATACATACAACTAGACCAATAGGTAACATCATGATCAATGGAGAAGGGGGTGAAGTTATCAATAATTTTGTCTTGCTTGGATTCAAAATCAATGGTCGGGGAAAAAGCAGTCAAGACATCCATCAAAAGGTGTACAACATTAAATAAACCAGCTGCATGAAACCTTTTTAAAACATTGAAGGGCAAGGATGCTACTTTGAGGATTATGATTGGCTATATGCAAGTGAAATTTGGACGTTGAATAAGGAAAACTAAAGGAAAATTGATAGATTTAAATTGTGGTGCTGGAGAAATATAGTGAAATTACCATGGGGTGCTGACTGAACAAACTGATCTGTATTCAAAGGAGTAGGGTCTGAATGATCCATAGAGGTAGGCAATGCAAGACTTCATCTTACATACTTTGAACATGTCAGGAGAGACCATTCCATTGAGAAGAGCATCTCGCTTAATAAATTAGAGGGGTGGTGAAAAGTGGAAGTCCCTTGATGAGATGTTTTGACACAATGGCTCCATCAATGGGCTTAGACATAAGAACAGGACTGTGCAGTGCTTGGGTCTGCTAAGCGTAGGGTCGCTATGGGTCAGAGTGGACCCGATGGCACCTAACAAGAGCAGCAGAGTTACAATCTCGGAAACTCACAGGGACAATTATACCCTATCTCTAGGGTCACTGTAAGTTGGCATATCCTTGATGGCAGTGAGTGAGTTTGGCTTCTCTATAGCCTCATCAGTATTGAAGGTCCTCATCAATACGACATCAAGTACTGATCTTAAAACATTTCATCTCGCTTAAATTTATCAGTGTCAAATAATCCTAGAAATCTCTCAGAAGAATCTAAAGCTGATTTGAAAATAGTATCATCAAACATGTTTAAAGCCACAAGTTCATAAAATTGTTAAGAGGAATCACCAGTAAGCTTGATTATAAGCCACTTCTCTCAAATTTTCTAATAGTATTGTTGCCCTTGTTGCTAATAGGCACTGCAAAATTCACACCGATTGGACAGTTTTTACATGTGTTATTCAGCAACATATTCTTTGAATATGCTCTTTGAATTGCGAAACATTCTCACCATTTTTTAATTGTTCTTTCCCTTTTCACAGAAGCTCAGTGACTCCCTCCAATCATTTTTATTTGTGCTGTTAATTTTGAACATATGCAAGCGATCTTTTAAGAGAACAATGCTTAAGATTGACAATTACTGAGTAAGAAAAGTTATTATTTTCTGTTACATTGAATAGTTTTGAGTTTACAATTTAAAGATTATTTAATGGCAATAATTTCAGGAGATGATCAAGCCTGAGTGATTCCAGAAATTCTGGCATCTGTGAAAATTTTAAATTTATTCTGTCTATTCCTCCTTTGGAAGGATTCGTCTACAATTTTTTTTTGCTTAAAATGCTCAGTAATGGTAGTTAAACACAATCCAGTCCTTCTGGCCTCCCAGCAAAGCTGGCATAGAGGCCATTAGCCATATATTCTATTATCATCTACTGTGCTAGTCCAGGTAGACTAGAAAAAGAAATTCATAAACACCCATGTGGATACAAGGAAGAGGCTTATATACAAGATGAATGGGAAACTGAGAAAGCATCCCAACCCAGTCCAGTCCAAAGTCATAAGTTCAACATTAGCCCATATGTCCTATACCAATCTATAAAGTCTCATTCCAACTCATGAAGTGCATGCAACCAGCACTAGGACAATCATAAGCCAGTGGGTACAGAGTCTTGTGTATCTAGTGGGGGTAGAAGCATCATAGCACTGGCAGGGGTCTCCCCATGGCTCCTCATTTCCAGGGCTCAGGATCTTTCAGCAGTATCCATTGGTGGTAGAAGCATCTCAGCGCTGATAGGAGTTTCCACGTGGCTTCTCTGGCTTCAGAGGTCTGGTTTCATCAGGGTAGGCCTGTGTGTTCTCTCGTCTGGCTCCTCTAGTCTCCAGTACTCAGGATCTTTATCATGTTGTCATGTTTTCTTGTCAGTAGACCATTTCAAAGAGACTGAATCAAATCTCTCTTCTCCAATTAGGAAATACGGTGAGACTTCCCAGAATTTTCAGGAGAAAGCCATGCCCACACAGAGGTCTCATTGGCTATCTCCAGATTGACAAGCTAGACTCCACCCTACACTCCCAATCATGAAATTGACATATGAGTACATGACTGCCACATCTACCTATTCATGGTTCACCATTTTCTGATGTTGCAAACATTTGGGACACTGAAGGCTTTTAATACCCTGTATATAAATAATTAGTTAGGATTTAGAATAAGCACACCAGTAATTGTTTGCAATAAGTTGGTATATGTATAAAAAACTTAATTGAAAAGTTGTATAATATATATCCTTTCAATAATTACAAATAAGCAAGCACAAAAATAATAGTTGCTGATTTGAAACTAGAAATCTTATGTAATTTGATTTCTTGATTTGTAGATATCTGGTTATTGAAATCAATTCATAATGTGAAATATTATAAATAAAGGTAAATAATGCCATGCTGTATTTTTGATGGATGAAAGATATTCATATTCATGATCTGATCCAGATTTTAGATAATTATAATTTTGATTTGGGCCTAACTTTAGTAACAGTATATGCATACATTGCATTGCATGATGAAACACGGTCCTCCAAAAGATACATCGATGCCTTAACTTCCAGAATCTGTTCATGTAACTTTATTTGGGAAAAGATTGCTTCAGAAGTTAAAAGGTTGTTTTAATGTTATTGTTATAAAGTTATTCTAGGTCAATAAGGTGAGACTTAAATCCAATTGTAATACCTTTAGACATGACCAAGGACAAGAAATTCCAAATGCTGGGGAGAAAACTTTGTGGGGGAAGAAGGCAGAGAGTGAATTTTTGTAATCACAAACCAAATAATATCTGGAGTCACTGGAAACTGTAGACACTTTGGACAGAATATTGCCCTAATGATACCTTATTTCAATTTCCAGACCTCCATTACTGTGAGAAAATAAATGTATATAATGAACCACCCAGTTTCTCATTGCTAGGCGCAGCACACTAATTATTAAGAAAGGAGCTAATTTCTGAATTGCCCATATTTAAGATATAATTACAAAAGTTAGCAGCATTTTAAATGTGAATCTAGCTCAGTAGATATGTTGAATTTTTATTAGAGCAAGTAAGAGTTTTCTTTATAATTTAAATTATGACATGCAACATATTTCATGTTACAAAACCTGGGAAAGTCTTGATAATTTATAACATAAGAATTAATTCTATCCTTCAGGACCACTGATACATATGTTTGAATAAATTATAAAATGTATTTTTAATAAGACATAATTTATAATATTCATCATCTATTTTTTCTACATTTCAACTAAGAAAAGAAAGAATTTCTCTGCACATACTTTTCTATATTTCTTTTTTGTGTGGCCTAGCTGAGAAAATAAAGAAATAAAAAGGTCACAGCAATTTTCTTTATGAGCCACATGTTACCCGTAAAATGAAATAATCTAGCATGTACCTTTTGGAGAATAGACAAATAAAAGTATCCAAAATGTCAACACAGCCTTATTTTAGCACCCACACATCTACAGAATGTAGAGAAGGAGATAATAAAAATAGAGTTCATAGTATAAATCTGCCAAAATAAGAAAGAGACATTTTAAAAAATATAATTCATGGAGAACATTTATTAAGACTTAAAAGTCCAAAGACACAGACTCAATATCCAGATGAGGGAGGCCAGTGGTACAAGGTCAAAATGACTCCCAAGGTTGTTGAGATACAAAGTTTTAAAAAGGATATGAGAGGGCCAAAGGAATGGCCACAAAAGCATGATTGGTGGCAGATCAACAAATCACTTACAGGTGTGCCTACAGGAGGTGAAAGGGACCCAGAATCAGGACACATGCATCACTAGTTAGAAAGTTTTCCAAGATTAGATCAGGACCTTCTGACCATGGCAGTCAGGGTGAGACTGGTGGGATGTGACTCCTGACAACATGACCTTAGTTCCCTATATTGTCCCTAGTACAGTGACTGCTACCCAGGACACAGCCAGGCAAGTTCTGAAGGGAGAGATTGTGCTTCCCTGAGCTGGATTGAGAAAGGTAGGAAGTAAATCACTTACCAAGGCACTCTGTCTGAGGGCAATATTAATCACTACTCCTTTGAAATGATCAAAAATAATGCAAGGGAAGTTTAATCTATATACTGGACTCTGCAGAAGAATTCTGGGCTGGCAGCGCCATTCATAGCCTTTCACAAACTGATGTGATCAAAATTGAATCTCTAGTGCAGGGTTTCTGCAACTCTCGGAAGGTAACTATGTGAGTAGAAGGTCTCCTCTTTCATTTACAGAGCAGTGGCCATCCAAAGTGTTGACCATGTGGTCAGTGGTCCCACACATAACCACTACAGCAAGCAGAATGAGACAAAGAAGAACCACTGTGAGAGCCAAGTCCTTCATGTGCACTGGGAGAAGAGAACCCTCTACTCTGTAACTGCTGGGGAATTGATTCTGAGTCTGAGCAACGCGCTAGCACATGGCAGAACGGTCCTGGTGGCTTTCTAAGACTGCACCATTGTCTTATATTTTCAATTGCTTCATTGAAAGCTCTTACAGATAGTGTAATATTCCATCGAATCAAGCAGTAGAGGACAATTGATTTCACAATCACTTTCAACGCATCTTTTTCTTCTTGATTCCTTGATATCAGCGCCCTTTATTAAGACCCAAAATATCCACTCACAAGGAATTGGGTTGTTTTGGTATAATCCCTCTAGTAGGGCTATGCAGTGATCAGTGCTCTCAACTCCCTATTCCCTCTTTCTTCCCTTCTCTTCCCATCCCCTCAGGGAACCATTATTTTTGTTATTTGCTTCTGAAGGGTTATCTTTCAGATACAGAACAATCTTAAATATACAAATGAACGTATGGAAATCAAACATGATTAATGAAATAAAACAAATAAAAACATAATAGTTTATAGAGGAAATATTAGAAAACTAGAGGAGAATGGTGGGGTTCATCAATGCTGTATCCTGGGTTTATCATCCTTCCTGTGTGGTCCTTCTGAAATGGATTGTCCAATTATCTTACAGGTGGGTTTTGGGTCTTCACAGCCTCCAAAACCCTTCACATCAATTTGATTGCTTTTGAATATCTGATACCTCTTTCTGTTGATACCTCATGATCACTAAGACTGGTGTGCTTCTTTCATGTGGACTTTGTTGCTTCCCTGCTAGATGGCTGCTGGTTTAACTACAGTCCTCTAAGACTCCAGATGCTATATCTTTTAATAGCCAGGCACCATCAGCTTTCTTCACCACATTTTTTTATGCACCCATTTTGTCTTCAGTGATCATATTGGGAAATAGGGTATTATTAGAACTAACTGTTCTTTAACTGCAGTAAAATATAAGAAGTGCAAAGTTCACCTTCTTCCTTGTTGCATATGCATATATACCTACATAAACAAAAAAACATTTCTAATTGTAGTCCAGCATGTTTTTACAATATATCTGTTAATCATAATTTTAAAATTATGGTTAAGCTATTCCTTAACTTTTCCAACAAAAATAAAAAATACCTCTTGACTGTTATCATAAAACCACAGAAAATAATGTATTTCACGAGGGTGAACACTACTGAAAGCACCATAGATTACTAAATGAGCAACTCAATCTGTCTTTGAAGAAGTAAAGTCAGAGTGCTCCTTAGAGGCAAAGACTGTAAGACTTTGTCTTACATAAATTGTATATGTTGTCAGGAGAGACTAGTTACTTGAGAAGGCCATAATACTTAGCAAAATGAAGGCGGAGTGTAAAAGAACTCTGCACTCGATGGATCAGCAGAGTGACTGCAACAATGGGCTCCAGCATGAGACCAATTGACAGGATGACACAGGATCACGCAGTGTTTTTCTTTTACTGCCCACTGGGTTGCTATTGGTCAGGACTCACTGGATGGCTCATTCCAAGAACAAATATAGTTCAGTGACTTGCTTAGTAATTATCTTGGCATGCAAAAAGAGAATATAAACTATTGTGCTGCATTTGGTAGTAGCGATATTTTCATGAAAATACCATATTTTTTCCAATTGATTTTGTAATACGAAAATAGTTGATGTCATTGAGCAGGTTCCCACTCCATAGCTATGTTATGTAAAACAGAAAAAAACACTGCCTGGTTTTGTCACATCGCTCAGTAATTTTCACTTTGAGCCCATTTTTTGCAGATGAAGTTAATTTTATAATGTCAAGATATGGTATACTTTTGTATATGTGGACACTCTAAATTTGTATGAAACATGTAAACATTATTGGCCCAATCCTCAGTAAAGAGTTTTGACCATGCTTGTTTTTACTAGATGGACACAGTGACGCTTGGTAAAATAAAGAACTCTACAAGTGGAAGTTTCAGAAAGCGCAAGAAGCCGTGAAACCACTCACTTGTCTTTACTAGGAAATTTAAAAGACCTGGTCAACTGCTGGGAGAGATCCATATTTATTTGAGCCTATTTCAAAGAAAGGTAACCCAACAGAATACTCAAACTATAGAATGATATCACAGAAGTAAATATTTTTCCGAAGAACATCCAACAATGTTTGCAGCAGTACAATGATGTGCTACTGTCAGAAATTCATGATGTAGTCAAAAGAGAAATTAGGAAAAGGATATCATTGCTAAAGTCACAAAGATCTTGGCATCAAAGCAGAAAATACCAGAAGGATGCTTATTTCTGTTTCATTGGCTATGCAGATGCATTAGACTAGTGGCTCTCACCCTTTCTAATGACGCAGCCCTTTAATACAATTCTTCATGTTGTGGTGACCCCCAACCATACATTATTTTTGTTGCTACTTCATTTGGTTAACCCCATGAAAGGGTCATTTGACCCCCTCAGGGGTTGCCAATCACAGGTTGAGATCCGTTGCTTTAGACTATCTGGACCATAATAAACTGGGGATAATCCAGAGAAGAAAGGGAGTTCTGGAATAATTCATTGTGATAATTTGGAATTTGTACTTGTATCAAGAATCAGTCTTCTGAGCAGTGCAAGGGAATGCTGCATGGTTTCAAGTTAGGAAGGGTGTGCAGGAGTTTTTTAGCCTCTAACCATACTTGTTCAATAACCTGAGCAAATCATCAGAGAAACTGGTTATATGAAAAATAATGTGACTTCAGGGTAGGAGGAAGGCTTATTAACAACCTTTAGTATTCAGATGACACAACCTTGCTTACTTAAGATAAGGAGGAATTGAAGGACTTGCTGATGAAGATCAAAGATTATAACCACATTATGGATTACAGCTCAACGTAAGGAAGAACAAAAATCCTCAAAATGGACCAATGGGTCACATGATTAATGGAGAGAGACTTGAAGTTTTCAAGGATTTGGTCTTGTTTGAATCTACAATCAATGCTTAATGAAGCAGCAGTCAAGAGAATGAAAGATGTATTGCATTAGTTAAATCAGTTGCACAAAACCTCTTTAGAGCTTGAAGAGCAAATATTACTTTGAGAACTGTTGTGTGCCTGTCCCAGCCATGGTTTTCTCCATGGCCACACATGCAGGTGATAGTTGGACATCGAATAAGGAAGACAGAAGACATGATACTTCTGAATTTGGGTACTGGAGAAGAATATTGAAAGAACCATGGACTGTTAAAAGGACAAACCAATCTATTGGAAGTAGAAGTAAGGCCAGAGTGCTCCCTAGAGGCAAGGATGGCAAGACTTCATCTCACATACTTTGAACGTATTGTTATGAGAGTTCCTGGAGAAAGAGCCCATTTTAGGAAAGTGGCGGGGCAGTGAAAAAGTGAAGGTCCTCAACAAAGTACATTGACATTGCATTGTGGTTCCATCAATGGGCTCTTGTGAGATAATATTGAGTCTAGCCCTTATTTCTCAACACCAACTGGTGAGATGAGGCACAATCTGCAATCAGAAAACATAGAAAGTAATACAAAGGGATGGGCAAAGTTGAGGCACAGGAATCCCTGGAGCACAGACATTCAAAGGTCCTGAACTTTATTCTAGGTAGATTTAACTAAAGCTAGGTAGATTTAAATACCCTTACTGCACACAACCTGCAATATGTAGCAGATTTCTTACTGCACACAACCTGCAATATGGAGCAGATTTTTACAGAGGGTCAGTTGAGGACGTGTGAGGATGCATTCATGGACAGAGGGGAGGACAAGGTTGGGAGTATGACATAAGTGATGTTTGCAGACAGAGGAACTTGAACAGCTTCTCGAGGAACAGGAGGGACAATGTCCATTTTATTTCTGGCAGAGAAACCAGCCAGCAGCTCCTGCTTCATCAGCTCCCTACATTGAGCCAGTCAGCGTGCTTCCCCAGGCCTAGAACCACGAAAGGTGGTGGCCTGTCCTACTTACCTAAGGAACAAACAGCCTCTCCTCACAGACTCAGGCATGGGAACACGTGTGAGGATGGTGCAGTCCCAGGCAGTGTTTCCTTGTGTTGTGCACAGGGTGACTATGGTTTGGTATTGACTCAATGATATTTAACAACAACCACAACCACAACAACAACAACATAGGGATGATGATATGAGATTCTTTGGGGGAAGTTTTTGTTTGTTTTCTGGTATAAACACTACAAGACAAGAAAAAAATCATATTCTAAACAAGCAAAAATATCTTCTATGTCATCCTCTGTGTAGGATTGACGATTTTAACCAACCAGAGGCAAATGCAGTAGTAGTTTGTTATGATTTTTAGGTGTCAAGGCTCGTTTCTGATTTATAGCTGTCCTATGTACATTGAAACATAGCACCTCTGATCCTGTTCCATTGTCACTATCATTCTTGCTTATGAGACCCGTCCTGAAACATTCCCTCTTACAATGTTCTGCTTTCCTTAGGCTTTCTGGAAATATTCCCATGCTATGCAAAAGGTTTTCTTTTGGTTTTTGGGCATCACTGCCCTCTGGTAGTCATAGGAGCTACCCAACCTTGCTCCTAAAGAGCAGCTGCTGGATTTGAACAGCCAAGCTTGTGAGCCGCAGTCCCACACTCAACCACTTACACCACCAGGGCTCAGCCCCGCAAAAGGTTTTCATCTGCCACTTTCTCCATATTGGGCAGTTGATTCCTTCTTAATAGTTTGCTTTGAGTCTCGAAGCTCTCCTAGAAGCTTCACTTTATGTGAACGAGCTGGCATTCAAAAGACCAATGACATAGTTTCTAACATCACAGCAATACACAGGCCAACACAGTACAACAACCTAACAGGAAAGTGGTGGCCCAGGCTAGGCTTGGTTAGCAGAGGCAGTTGATCAAAATAAGAAATACAAAGTTTTAACTATCATAATGCTATGATTTTCCTGTAAGTTATCCTAATATAGGATACTAAAAAAGAAATAACATGAGCACGCTGTTTTGGTGCTTAGGTTCCTTTGAGTCAGTTACAGCTCATTGTGACGCATGTAAAGCAAAATAAAATATTGCTTGTTCCTGTGTCATCTGAGAAATTGTTACTTTTGCTGTTTTTTTGGGAGGGCATCACTGCCTCAGTGCTGCTCCTGAGAGCAAGCGCTGGATTTGAACTGCCAAACCTGCAGGCCGCAGTCCTGGACTGAACCACCGGGGCTCAGCCCCGAAATTGTTATTTTTGAGTTACTTTTTACATCTACTGCTTCAATCCACCTTGTCATGAGTCTTTTTATCACTGTAACTCCCCTTCTTTGAGGATGATCATTGAGTCTATTTCAACTCATACTGACACTATGTTAAACAGAATGATACACTGCCCATTTCTGTACCGTCCTAATCATTTTTCTTAAATCTATGTTTCCATCCATCCTCTTTAAAATCTTATTCTTTTTCCAGGCCCCACCACTCTACCAAGCATCACTTCCTTCTCTGAGGACTGGTCTCTTAACAATATGTCCAAAGTATGTGACATAAAAGCTCACCATCCTTCTCGCTAAAAAGCATCCTAGGTGTGCCAATCCAAAGCAGATCTCTCCATTTTGTCAGTCCATAGTACTCTCATTATTCTTCACCAGCATCATAAAGCAAATGCATCAACTGTTCTTTGAGCTTCAATGACAAATTTTCACAAGCAAATAAGAATATTGAAAATATCATGTCTTCAAAATAACATCTTTGCTTTTCAGTTCTTTAAGGAGATCTTGAGCAACAGACTTATCCAATGCAATGCATAGCTTTATCCCTTGACCGTTAGCTCCATGCATATTGATTGTGTATCCAAACAGATTGAAATCATTCCCAGCTTCAAACTTTTCTCAGTTTATCATAATACTTATGAGCCCAGTTTTGAGGATTTTTCTTTTCTTTATCATGACTCATAAACCTTGGTGAAGATTGCAAATCTTGATCTTCATCAGCATATGCATCAAGCACTTTTCACTCTCAGCTATCAGAGCTGTGCCATCTGTATATTACAGGTTGTTTAATATGATTATCTCCAAGCATGAAGAAGCATTCCTACTTATCTGGTCTACATTCTTGGATGGTTTTCTCAGCCTGCAGGTTGAATGAGTATTGTGAGGGGTTGTATCCCCTAAAGACACCTCCCCTTCTAAACCATTCAGTATGCCCTTGTTCCGTCTGCACAACTGCCTCTTCTTTCACCTATCTGCTCCTTATGACTACAATGCAGTGTTCCAGGATTCCATTCTTCTCAAAGCTATTCATACTTTGTTATCATCCACACATGGGGTACCTTATCATAATCGATAAAAGACAAATAAATATATTTCTGGTATTCTTTGCTTTCAGACAAGATCCATCTGATGTGACTAATGATATTCCTTGTTCAACACCCACGTGAATAGTTTGCATAATCAGCACATGATTTTTTAAAATCTTCCAAAATTAAAAATAAATGCTCTAATTTTTAAAATACTGGGCAACATACTTGGTATACCTTTTAGCTTTTGAAATAAAATTGTTCAAATGAAAATTTAAAATTCTCAGTATCAATAATTAAAGAAATATCTTTAAAACTGCAATGATACCAATCATACCTACACAAAATTGCAGACTCTTATCAAGTGCTGAAAATATAAAAGCAATGTCATGTCCACACAATCCTAGTAGATTTATATATATATATATATATACATATATAAAACAAAATTGAGTAATAGGTTGACCTTGTTTAAGATGAGTGTACATCTAACTTACGATCTTACCATTATTCTCTGAGATATTTACTCAAGGTAAAGTAAAAGATATGATTATTTAGAAGCAAGTGAAATTTTATGAGAATTTTATTTTTAATTGATAGTTATAGGAACCAATTCCAATGGCCAAATATTGAATGAGTTAACTTTTGTGATATAAATTGTTAGTGTATTGTTTGGAGGGAAAATTTTTGGATAATTTAGTTAGGCAAAAACTGATGAGTTTTGAAATAATTATGCTAAGTAAAATGAATCAATCAAAAGCACACATCACATGTGTCATTTATATCATCTAAAGACCCATAGAAACAATTGTGAAGATATTCATGGAAATAATCATGAGGATGGCCCAGGACTATGCAATATTTCATCCATTTGTGCATAAGGTGGCAATGGGTCAAAACCAAATCTATGACACAAACAAAAACAATGTTTTCCACTGCTAACTCTAAGGTCGGCAGTTATGCAGTCTGAAACAACCAGCATGTCTGCCAGAGAAAGAGAAGCATAGGAGAGGAAGGTCTTCAAGGGCATGATTTTACACCTGGCTGGAACCATTGACTCACACATAGGAATGAGTGTGTGGACTGTACAGGATAGGACACAGTTTTCTTCTGTGGTGCATAAAGTTGTTATGTGCTGGAACCAAATCAATGGCACCCAATAGCCAGAAAGTTTTACAGCATCTGAAACCCACAGAGGCAGTTCTACCTTGTCCTGTAGAGTCATGACGAGACAAAATTGTCTTGAATGCAGTGAGTAAGTGAATTTATAGGGATAGGAAGATGGTCAGTGCTGGCCAGGAAACTGAGAAATGGAAGGTGAAGGAGGGAATGGGAAGTCATTTATGATGAAGGCTCATGAGAGCAACTTTTGAAACAGTGTATTTATTCTTTATGTTTATTTTGGTAATAAGTACATTTATCACCACTTATCAAATTGAACACCTTTAATTGGTATGATTTATTTTATGGCAATTTTAGTCCACAGATAATAGTAATAGGATTAATCATAATATAATATAAATAGAAAAATAATGATAAAATAGAATAAATAGCATTAAGAAAGGTTGATTAAGTAAGATTAAGTAATTCTGTGGCTTAATCAATATTTTTAATGTTATAGTATACAAATATGAATGTTAAATTAATAGAAATTTAGCTTATTTGAGTTACTGTATGTTAATCACATAGGCATTTCTTTCACTGATACAATTCCTGTTATTCTACTTAGGATAGTTCCAATATACCGTCTATCTAAGTCATGTGTAAGAAAATCTCTGATTTTTTATAACCTTATACCATATGCTTAAATTCCATAAAGCTAATTTCATTTTCATTTCAGTATATTGAGGTATGAGAATAAAATATCTAAGAAAAATATTACAGTCAACTGGCCTCAAATTGTTAGGGAAAGATCTGCAAAATATTTTGGAGAGGTCATTGTGACAGAAAGATTACAAAATTCTGAAAATCTGATAAGCTTGGACTATGTAGATCAGACATATGCAAGGAGAAAGTAGATTGCTTCCACTTACTTTCTGACATTACAATGGTCTATTTGACATATCAACATTTAATAGTCAAGAACATTTTAGGCTGGAAAGTTTGGCTTTTGACATTTTCTGAACCTTTGAATGCTGAAATTCAATCCAATGAGTTATTTTCTAAGAGTGCACTTCTACTCAGATTCCAGTTATCTCAGAAAATCATTTGAATTTCTTCTATTTTTTTATTTCAAATTGTACCAGGGAAATGCAATTTTATTTTTAGTGTGTTTGTGAGTGTTATTGTGTAAATTATTCAAAATACCAGATTTTCTTTTTAATATGTAGGCTAAAATATTTGCATATCAAAGACCAGGGCATTCAGATTGGTATTTTTTTTCCTTTTTTTTCTTTTTTTTTATTGTAGGCATCACTGCCCTCAGGTGGTGGGAGTCGGAGGCCCAGCCTTTGCTCCTGGGAGCCGGAATTGAACCTCCATCCCAGTGGGCCGCAGTCCCGCGCACAACCACTATGCCACCGGGGCTCAGCCCAGATTGGTATTTTTTAATTTTGCAATTTAGTTTAAAGAATTTTTATTTTCATTGAAAGAAGTCAGTTACTGG
The DNA here is from genome assembly GCA_004026705.1 of Nesogale talazaci. Lineage (NCBI taxonomy): Eukaryota > Metazoa > Chordata > Mammalia > Afrosoricida > Tenrecidae > Nesogale > Nesogale talazaci. The sequence goes on from PVJH01022881.1 coordinate 28,945, forward strand.
GGAGTTTGAATATTATCTTGAAAATGTAATACCCTAAGAGGAAAAAACACCAATTTTCATCTATTTGTTTTTTATTTTCCCAATAGCTTTTTTTAATATAAAATTTACATTGTTAAGTCATTTAAAAGTAATTGTACATATCATAATAATCATTTCTACTGAACTCTTCAATATTCATTATTTGCTCTCAAATTCCCCTTATCCTCCCTGCACTATGCATCTCCAATAAGCACCTATGCATCATAAACTGGGAAACATAGAAGAAGCAATTAAAAACAAACAAAAATAAAACAGAAAAAGTAAGAAAATTTGCTAAATTTTAAATATTAATATAAGCTAGATAGAAAAATTCTGTCATGGTGTAGTGGCCCACTGGCTTGGCAGTTCAAATCCAGCAGCAGCAAGGCTGGAAAGCTCCCACAACCACCAGAGGGCAGTGATGCCAAAAAAAAAGAAAACAAAAATTCTGTTGAGGAACATGCAAAAAATATTTAAACCTAGAGTAAATTAGGATGGGTCAAGAGAAAGGTGAATTGAGCTGATATCATATTATACTGTAGTTCCATCCACCATAATCAGGTTTACAATAATCTCTGTCTAGCAATAAGGCTGTTCTTGCTCCTCAATGGTGGACCAAGGGGCTCTGCCTAAGGGTTACTCCCTGTAGGTATTCTTCAGTTGGATTTTTGGTCCAACTGTCTGCTATAAGGAGCCCTGTGTGTAGCAGTTATGAATTGAGCTGCAATTTGAATGATTGGCAGCTCTTCAGGAGAAAAGCTGGGCTTTGTACTCCACTAATGAGTGATAGGGTCAGAAATCCATAGAGAATGACTACGCATCAGCATTGATCTGGTAGCAGTAAGTATGGATTTGGGACTGTTCTCTATAATCTTCTATAAACTAGCTATTCACAATATAATCTCTGATACTTCTCTTTCCATCATACCTGGATTTTATTGCTGTCATCTTTGGGCCACACAAGCAAGTGTGCTTCTTCCTATGGACTTAATTGATCTCTCATTTACTTGGCTGCTTGTTTGAATATGTCTCCAAGTCTCCAGACTCTTTTCCAATTTATACCTGGGCACCTTTTGCTTTCTTTACCACAATTTGCTGCAATACCCTTGTCCACAGTGATCACTTCAGGAAGTTGAATATCAAGGGAGGTCATGAGAGAACCAACTATTCTTTGATTGCAGCTAGAATTGAGTAGGGCTCTAGAATCGATCTGTTTTTTCACAGGAAATCCATGACTCTTGTTTACTTTAGTCACCATACTGTCATTTTAAGACAGAAAACATTATCAATCAGTCACCTGGTAGCAACAACAATTTACCCAATGATACAGAATTTAAGTTACTGTTGAGAAAAGTAGGTTATGCAAGTATAGTCCAGATGCACCCTGCAATTAATGAATTGCTGCTTTGTAGAGATTGAATTCTTAAGTGAATGAGCCTGATTATGTTGACCATGGAGGTTGGTGATAGAACACGCCTTCCTGTAACATTTCTTATATGGGGTGATCTATGTATATCAAATAAATACATGGCTTATTAAAGCAGGGAGGGCATTAAGATAGTAAATATATGCTGGTTCTGAGCTCCCTTTCACTAGACACTTGCTAAGTTAGGGATCCTAACCAAGGGTCTATGACTGCTAATTGCCCAGTCTTAAGTGACCCTCATTTTTACTTCTCTCATCAGGGAATTTCAGCAGTAAGTTCAAAAGCTACTGGTAATTTTGGAGGTAGGGCCCCATTTACTCATTGGATTTTCCACAGCAAGTCCTTCTGGCATGCCGGTTAGAGAAGGCACATTCCCCTTAAGATTGGAGTCTAAAGTCATTGCAATGTATCATCAATTTCATGGTTCAACCAGGGTTGGGTGTAGACTAATTACAAAATGTCTAACTAGGAACATAGTACCAGTTTTATTCTTCCCCTTGGTTCTCTGGAATTATTGTTGACCAATCACTCTAGAAGTGAGATAGCTTATCCCTTTTACCCACCAAAAGAAGTTTAGAATCCTCCTCTGCAATCTAGCTGCTCCTATCCACTGGTCTCAACTGGCCTTTACAGTCAGATCTCCCTTTCATCCTTTCTCATCCACCATATTTGAGTGATATTTTTGTTGACTCTGCCTCACTTCATTGTCTTCTCTCTTAGTGGTTTCTGATAAAAATTCTGAGGTTATTCTAATTGTTGACCTTGTTTATGTAGCTGGTTCCCCACTCATCTAACTGTTGTTATTAATTTTCCTGTCACTTATTTTATATTTCTTGATTACAGTATTCCAGAGAGATATACTTTTGTAATCTTCCTGATTGGGTTTATTTTGTCTTTTTCTAATCTTGATCTTTCCCTCCTTTAGGCAGTGTCTGAGTCCAGGTAGAATAGAGAAAGAAATTCATAAACACGCATATGGATATACTGGAAAGGTTTATATAAAATAGGAATGGAACATTGAGAAAGCACCTTAACCAAGTCCAGTCCAAGGTCATAAGTCTGATATTAGCCCATATGTCTGATACCAGTCTATAAAGTCTTCTTTCAACTTACGAAGCATGTTCAATTACAGCAGGACAATCACAGGCCAGTAAATGCATAGTCCTGTGTATGCAGCAGCAGTACACACATCCTGGTGCTGGCAGGGGTCTCCTCAGGGCTCCTCATTTTCAGGCTTAGGGTTCATCAGCATTATACAGTGGTGGTAGAAATATCTCACTGCTGGCAGGGGACTCTCTGTGGTTTTTATGCCTTCAGAGGTCTGGTTTTGTCAGAGTAAGCCCATGGGGCTTCTCCTCCGACTCCTCCAGTTCCTAGGACTCAGGGTCTATCAGTGTGCATAAATCTTGTCTTGTCAGTAGAGTGTTTTCAAGTGACTGAGTCTTGTGTCTTGTCAGTCGTGTGTCTCTCAGGGACTCAGTTAAGTCTCTCATGAGATATCCCAGAATTCTCAGGAGAAAGGCATGCCCACACAGAGGTCTCATTGGCGAACTCCAGATTGACAGCCTAGACTTCACTTCTACACTCCCAATCATGAAATTGACACCAAAGTACATGACTACCAAAGGCAGTGAAGATCAATTTTTGCAGTTCTTGAATTACTTTATTTTTTTATTTTTTTTAATTCACCCCCTCTTGGAATCCCTATAAAACATAGGTTGCTCATCTTGATTTTGTCTCACTTTGTTCTCCAGTTTTTCTTGGTCTCTTTTGTATTTTTGTTTGTTTCTTCTCTAAGATTTGATCTCAAGGTTTATCTTCAAGCTCACAAATTCTGGGTTCCAGCTCTTGAGTTCTATCTCTCTGTTATTTTATTGTGCTGAGTAATTCCCTTATTGTAGTTTTTCACTTGTGTTTTCCTGATTGAAGTTTTTTCTTGTAATGCATGTAGCAAGGTTTCTAGCTTTTCTATTCTTTGACTTTATCTTTCAGACTCTTTCTTCATATGTTGTAACAATATAGTTATAATTCTTTTAAGTTTTTCCCCCTGGCAACTCCATAGCATGTTCAATTTTAGACTTTTCTTTTAGGTCTGGGTGTCATTCAGTTATTTGTTCCTTTATCTTTTTCTCTGTCTCTTCAATGTGTGTTTGAACCAACAGCGTGTGATGTTTCCTTGCCACCTTGATGTAGCTCCTAAGGGAACTAAAGAAGAAGAGTTGTGTGGAGGCCCTTAATTCTGTACAGTGGCATGGTGGAGGGGTGGAAGACACCCCCGATCGAGAATATGGATAAGACTGTTAAAATAAGTGTGTGTGGAGTGGGGACAAACAAAGAGTTGAAAGGAATGAAATAGGAAAACAGATGGATCAGGTAGTGGCAATTGGTGGGTTATGAGAAAGGAAGTTAGACAATAAGTGTGCCTTATTTCAGTATGATGGGGAAAAGCCTAATAATAATTGAAAGTGATAAAATTGAAAATAAAATGAAAGACACTTATAAGAGTCATTTCACCTTTTGGTTTTATCAGGTAAGAAGGAAAGAGAAAAAATTAAGACCAAAAAGAGAGGTAAAGAGCTACAAAGAAAACATTTTGATATGAAAATTAAAGGAGGAAAAGAGGAAGATATCCTAATATTAAAAATAAAAATAATACTAGGATAAGAAGTGGAAGAGCTCCTGATGCATGCTAGTTTGGGTTCTTAACTTTGCCCAGGATTTTTATTTCTGATGTGGGCAAATGAGATTTACGTTTCTTGAAGAGAGGGTGTGAGCTTTTTGTGGATTCTGTGCCTGTGCTTGGCACAAACAGTGCTCAAACATGGTGAGCAGTTATTTTTTATCTTTGTGGGTGGGCAGCTTCTTCTAGACGTGACCTTGGCATGGTTGCAATAAGTTTATGTTGCTTCATATCCAGAAGATTGGGGTAGGATGGGATATCGGGATATGGAGACTTTACTCCAAGTGGTTCAGGGCTGGGTATATATGCATAGAGTGGGACTCACACATTCCCAAGAGCAGGGGCTTCAGTGAAGACTTGGTGGTAGGTCAGGGCTGTGCATGTTGGTCATGGTATATAATAATAAAGGTGCCCCACCTTATATAGACAAATAGATTGGAAAGTACTGAGGCAGGATGAATTATAAGCTTAATGTACACCTTAGTTTCACACAATGTAGGACTGACTGAACACACAGCAACAACACCACCAAAGAAGAGATGGGGTCTGGATCTTGTCCGGAAGGAAATCAGGTCTATGTGGAGCAGAAGTCTGTTGAGCAGTTGGGGGCAGTGTCTAGTGAGAAGTTGTTTTATCCTTGAGATTTTTTAGGAGATGGCAGGATGGAATTACATTTAGGCTAGGGTATTTGTTTTGGTGTCTGGTAAGGCTTAGAGTTTTTTGTGATTGTAAGTACAGGTTAATTATTTTAAAATAATAGAACTTCAGGTAGTTCTGGTCAGATGAAGCAAGATTCACTCTTTTGGGGGTGATAAAGGTCACCAAATGAGGGTGGGGAAGTGGGGACTGTACCTATCCACCTATCTGCTTTTCTAGGAGGGAGGTGGGAAGCAAGAGTTTACTCAGGCTGTTGTTCTAAGTGGCCTGATGTGGTCTCCTGGGGTGCTGTCCTGGGGCTGGTGTTTTAAGATTGCTCAGTCCATCCAGTACCTCTGGGTACTGGACCAAGACCACCCTCTGGGTCCTCAGGTGGATGGGGCTTTATCTCATGCACCAGCTCACTGCGTGTGAGAGTGTTGGGGCTGGATTTCTTTATGCTTAGAGGCATATTTATGCTTAGAGGCATATTCCCACAAAGAGATGTGTGAACTGTTTGGAGGTCAGGTGGTGAGGTATAGGTAATGGGGATTAACTAATTTTCTCAGGTCTGTGAGCTCGGTTCCAATTTCCTTGTCTCTTGGCCTTTTGATTGTACAATAATTAATAACTCTGCTGCTGGAGCAGCTGAGTGTTATCCGAGAACAATGTTAAGGGAAAGTATGTGGAGGGGTGGTGGTGGAGGGACTTTAAAAACCATACTTGCTTGTGCCTTCAGGTGCCTTAAATCAGGCTACGCAGAGCTGTGCTGCCTCTGGGACTGGGAATTGGCTGTGTTAAGTGAGGTTGGGATTCCCCTGGCATGCGTGGAGAGTTAGTTTGCTTCCTAATTATGCTGGCTCCCAGCTGCCTTGTAGAACTCTTCTCCCAAGGCTCAGTAGGCTGTGTTATTCCTGGTACCAGGGAGGCAGGGCTGTGTGGGATTTTAATGGAGCTTCTGTAGCTTGGGTGGAAAGCTAATCCTGTTGGTGTTTATATCTGCCTCAGGATGGCCATGTCCAGTCAGATCCCTGCAGCTTAGTTGGTCAGTCATGCAGTCTGGGGAACTGCACGACTCCAACTCGTGTCAGTGGTGGGTGACAAAGGGGAATCTGTCAGCAGTTGTTGTAGCTTTTTTACTTCAATAGATTTGTATCTACACTTTTAGGAAGTGTAAGATATAGTCTCCATGACTCTCTCACATGGAAGGGACTTTTTGGCAGCCATCTTTGTCACAAACACCTATTTCTACTTATTTACATTTGAAATTATTATTTTCTCCTATTTCTTGTAGCATACACAATAGGAACAGTAATTTTAAATGTAGCATTACTTTCTGTATGAATAACTGCATAGTATTTAAATGATTACAGGCAAGCACCATGCCATATAGAATGGGAAGGAATAGAATTGATTATGCCTATGAAAAGAGATTATGGACCAACTCAAGGTCATTAGTCAGGCCAAAACCATGAGCTCAATGCAGAATAGACCACCAATTGCACATCAACATTCCTTTCATGCAATCATTGCATGTAATCATTTAAAGTGTTTAAAAATATTATCACTAAATAAATTGTTGATATACAAATATATGATTTCCAGGGTCATTTCTATTACTGAGCCATGTTTTCCAATTTTGATTATTCTTCTTTAACCTTCTCATGTCCAAATCACAAAATGCATTTTGGTTCTATGTTTGATCAATTTAAGGCTAAACACATCGTTACAGCTTTAAAGTTTACTCATAGCTGATATTATTGGTGTGTGTGTACAGATGCATACAACCTGTATTAACAATTCTTCACTGTAGGTGAATGGCTATTATGCTATCAGGTCTGCATTATACTTGCAGCTACATCTTGAAAAATGTTTTTAAAGGGAACTAATTTCTTTTAAGTTTGTCATCCTGCCAAAATATGGAGATATCTGATTTGAAAAGGTAAATATCAGTTCATATTAGTGCACTAATCTTTCTCATTAATACTGGTGCAAACACTACCAGCCAAGCCCAGGTGTGGTAGCAATGCAACCATGACTGACTATGCACCACCCTATGTGGATGAAGCTTATCATCAAAGTAGTGGGTTTGGGCATACACTCTGCAGGATCATTAGACTTTAAGAGGCAACCTTAAAAACCACAATGAGATG
>PVJH01022882.1:0-35861 GCA_004026705.1 Nesogale talazaci
TTCAGCTTTCACGTGCATATAAGGCAGTTGAAAATATGGTGACCTGAGTCAGGCCAAGAGTGCCACTTAAAGTTGGAGTTGACTAGATGACAGTGAGTATTTCTTTTTGGTCAGAGACACTTTATTCCTCAAAAAATGACGTCTTTGCTCTTAATACTTTAAAGAGGTCTTACGCAGCAGATTTGCCCAATGAAATACTTTGATTTCTTGACTGCTGGTTCCAAGAGTGTTGACTTTGGGTCTAAGTAAAATGAAATCCTTGACAATATCAACCTTTTCTCTTTTTAGCACGATGCTGTCTATTAATCCAGTTGTGAGGATTTTTGTTTTCTTTTTATTGAGTTATAAGTCCTTCTTAATGGCTATAATCTTTTATTTTCATCAGCAAGTACCTCAAATTCCCTTTACCTTGAACAAGCAAGGTGTGTCATAATGATCCTTCCTCCACAAAGATATATAAAGAAAAAGTGGTAAAATGGCAATGTTTATTAACTTTAGCCAGTGGGAACTCAAGTGTTTGTTACACTGTTCTCTGTTGTTCTGTGTATTTGAAATATTTTATCATAAGCCTTTAGAAGAGAGATTTTAAAATAGGCTTATTTGCAGAATCTCTGGGACAGAAGTTTACAACTCCCTCACTGTGAACATCTAGACAACTTACCATCAATTGGCAAATTGCTCAGAAAGTCTTCATATTCTTCTTTCTCAAGCTCAACACTCATGTTTTTCAGAAGATTTCCCAGCTTATTGACACTGATTTTCTTTCCTGAGGAAAGAAGTGAATGGAAATATGAAATACAAGTAATTTCAAGAGGTGGAAAATTATAACTTTGAGCACTGGAGGTAGAAAGATATTGGTTAAGTTAATCTCAATAGTCAGTCAGAATCAGGGAGAGAAAATATTCCCTTAATACTGTGCTACAGCTTTCAGAGGAAGTCTTCATGGGCAGTAAGGATTAGATAAGTCTGAAGAATTAAGAAAACAATAACCAAGGTTAAAGTCTTGCTATTTCAGAATTATACTAATTGAGAGCAGAATTTCAAATCTGAAATATTACTACCAATAACTCCCGTAAATACAGTTTTACTCAAAGAAGAATGGTAGGTCATGAGAGATGTTCCATATAAAAACACTCCAGTGGAACAGCACGGTTTTAACTGGTGAGAAAGCACAGGGGTTTTGCAAAGCAAATGCAAAGAACAGTAATTTTCAGCTTCTGGTTGCATAATACTTACCTTTGAGAGACTTCACACTATCCAGTAATCTTTTCTTATACACTTTCCCATCTTCTGTAAAACATGGTAAAATTCAGGTCAAAGAAAAAAAGATGCAAAATCCATCATTTCATAGATTCAGACATTTCAAACCACTCGCCTAGAAAATGAGCTTATTTCCCTCTAGAAGTTAACAACCCAAGCAGTAATATTAACAAAAAACCCCGTTGCCACTGAGTGGATTCTGATTCACATTGACACTTTAGGATAGAGTAGAACTGTCCCCATAGAATTTCCAACGCTGTTATTCATCCCCCCCTCCCCCCACCATGCTGTAAATCTTTATGAAAACACACTGGCACATTTCTCTACCACAAACCGCCTGGTGGATTCACATAGTCAACCCTTCAGTTAGCAGCTGAATGCTTTAACCACTGTGCTACTTGGACTCCTATACAGTAATATAAACCATCTAAATTAAAAATTATTTTTTTTTCTAAACGAACTTTTCCCCCCCTTCCCTAATGTGAAGTTCAGGGGGGTCAGAGAACAGGGCATATCCACCAGCCTAGCCATGTACATGTGTTCTATTTGTCTTCAGGGACTTTGGTTGGATGACAGTAATGTCTGTAGTGTTGACAGAGCCCTTAGTTTAGGGGGGCACCGACAGTGGGTCCCATTACAGTTCTTTTGCTATTCTGTTCTTTTACAGCTCAAGCCCTCACAGGCTGCAGTTCTCATAGCCAGGCTCTTGAGGGAAGGCCAGACTCGGAGCAGCTACAGTTCAGTGTAGGTGGGGAGAAAACAGGTGAACACAGGGCTTGGCTGACCAGAATGCTCCTCTGCTAGCTCCTTTGGGGATGTCCGGGCTTACTCTTGCTTGGGAGGACCTTGGGAACAGAATTCTAGGCAGAGAGGATGTTATGGGGTGACCCCAAGGGGAAGTACTGGCTGGCCTCATGGGTCATTGTGGGGTATTTATGCAAGAGTCCAGAATGCAAGATGTTTGAGAGGCTGATTGGTTGGGCCAATGACTAATGAGAATGGACATTGGCTGTAGGCACAGGGTTCTTCAGGTCCTTTTTCTTTCTTTCTTTTTTTTTGGGGGGGGGCATCACTGCCCTCTGGTGGGAGTAGGAGACCCAGCCTTGCTCCTGGAGAGCTGCTGCTGGATTTGAGCTGCCAACCCTGTGGGCCATAGTCCCGCACACAACCACTATGCCACCGGGGTTCAGCCGACCTTTTTTTTTTTTCCTTTCCTCCTTTTCCCCCACCAATCCAATCCCCCAGTCTGTGTTATTCAGAGCTAATACAGACATCCTATCACTTCATAGTTAAATCATATCGAGCAGTGTCGTACAACTACTACCACATCAGTTTTGAAACATTTTCTTCCGTTTTGAACTCCTTGATATCAGCTCCCCTTTACCTGCCCTCCCCCTTGTACCCCTCACCCCCAGGAAGGCTTATTCTACTTTTGTCTCGATAGGTTCATCAATCTTGGGTTTCAAATGCAGGAAAACTTAACAAAATTCAAGAGGGCTACCCACAAGACAAAGTACTTCAGAGATAGACCCCCCAATATGAAAAAACAAACAAAAAACACAGAAAAATGTTGAAAACCAGGTCAGTTCCAGTATCTATCAAGTAACACGGTTTAAACCATTTAAACCAGGTTTACTATTTTGATCTGCAGTCATCTCTCCAAGTGTTTATATTCGGTAAATAGTTTATTACCAGCCCTGCATTAAGGATAAAGGGAAATCACCAGAGACTGATTTCCTGTGTCACAATTATAACTTGGACTTCCAGTGTCTTTTGTTTTGGGTTGTTAAGATTTTTTATATCATGTTCCTCCCTTTTCTTCTGTGTTTGTTGATCTTTTATTTGCTGGATTTTGAGGAGATGAGAGGGGTACCAAGAGACTGAATGGGGATGTGGGTTGCATTCTGGAGGCTACAGAAGAAACTAGCTGTGTAACTTAACATACTCACTAAGGACCCTCTAGGTGAAGTGGAAAAGTTTCTCACTTTTAAGGAGAGATATGAATCACTTTCAAACCAGAGTATCCACAGGGTTTCTTATGCTAGGACCGTGTTTTTGTCGCAGGGCATGACAGAGTTCTCACCCTCTCTCTCCAGCACCCGATGGTAGATGGGTTTGATACTCACTACGGATTGGCAGGGTTTTGGACAGCATCAAACATTCTTTGTCTGTGACCTCAATTCCTAAGTCCCCCAGCACATTTTTTAAGTCATGGCCATCAATCTTTTCTCCTTGAAGAGATAGGAATTATTTCAGGCAACAATGTTAAGGGACATGTAATTATTTCAAGTTACCTAAACCCCGAGACAACCACTTTTTCCAACTGCAGGATGAAGTGTGACTATTTGTACTAACTTTGGTTATAATTATTCACAACATAGTTTTTGTTATTTACAACTTGAAAGCAATCTTTAATCTGAGTTAAAATTTAGCTTTGCATTTCATTTCCATCCTTCGTATTTCTCACATAGTAACAGTACCCAGTGGCTTTTGATGGCATATAGATGACCAGTCTATACCTCTACAACCCACAGATAATATCTCTTACTACTTCCTGACCTGAATTATTGACCTATGCTCAAAGTGACCACTGTGTTCACCATAATTTGGCTCTTGAAACACTAATGAATTGAATACATCACTAGACAAAATATTGGGCAAATTAATCTTTTTGGAGCATGCCAACACTTTTTGTAGAACTCGAGTAATCTAAACTACTATCAATAAGACAAAATTATCATCCAAAAGTAAAATCGCAGACTGTGCACGCCAGCAGGGACTGCTAGGTGCCACTGATTCAGTTCTGACTCATCGTGACTCTGTGCACAACAGAACCAAACGCTGCCGGGCCCTGCATAACTAGGAGTGACGAGAGGAGGTAAACGGAGGCTTTCAGAAGGTAATTCCCTACTAAGAAGCAAGATGTCAACTTGATAGTGCCTTATGGAAATTCTTACCTTGGAAAGCTTTTGCTGCCTCCATCAACACATTCAAGCCAATCTTATCTTCTGTAAGAAAATTCAGAATACAGACTCAGATAAAGCTACTGACACTGGAAAACTATATGCAATTCTTAGATAGTAAATGAAAATCTAGTCATTTTTCATGTTTTATTGTAAAAAGATATTATCTTTTCAGTCCCTGAAAACATGTAATACTAGCAGAGGGGAAAAAAGATTTATGTATAAACCCAAACCAAACCTACTATCTTGGAATCAGTTCTGACTCAGTGAATTTATATAAGATTTCCAAAACTGTAAGTTTCTATTGGAGCAGAGAGCTCTGTCTTTTTTTTCTTTTGGGCACCATTGCCGTGGTGGGAGTAGGAAGCCCAGCCTTGCTCCTGGAGAGCTGCTGCTGGATTTGAACTGTCAACCCTGTGGGCTGCAGTCCCACATTCAACCACTGAGCTCTGTCTTTTTTAAAAAGTAATTTTATTGGGGGCTCATACAATTCTTATTATGATCAAATACAGACATCAATTGTATGCAGACCACATTTGTACATTTGTTGCCATCATCATTCTCAAAACATCCTCCTTCTACTTAGGCCCCCTGTATTAATTCCCCTCTTTCCCCCATTCCTCCTCCATGAACCCTTAAGAATTTACAAATTATCATTATTTTGTCATAATGTACACTGTCTGATATGTCCTTTCACCCACTGCCCTCTTGTCCATACCCCAGGGAGGAGATTATATGTCGATTCCTACAATTGGTTCCCCCTTTCTGCGCCATCTTTCCTCCACCCTTCCCATATCAACACTCTCACCACCGGTCCTGAAGGGATCATTTGTCCTGGATTCCCCATATTTCCAGGCCCTATCTGTACCAATATTCATCCCCTGGTCTAGCCAGATATGTAAGGTAGAATCATGGGATCATGATAGTGGGGGAGGGGGTGGAGGAAGCATATAAGAACTAGAGGAAAGTTGCATATTTCATTGTTGCTACACTGTATTCTGACTGGCTAATCTCCTCCCTGTGACCCCTCTGTAAGGGGATGTCACTTCACCTACTGATAGGCTTTGGGTCTCCTATCTGTACTCCCCCTCATTTATAATGATATAATTTTTAGTTCTTTGATGCCTGATCCCTTCAACACCTCATAGTCACACAGGTTGGTGTGCTTCTTCCATGTGGGTTCTGTTGTTTCTGAGTTGGATGGTCACTTGTTTCCTTTCAAGCCATAAAGACCCCAGACACTACATCTTCTGATAGCCAGGTACCTTTCTTTCTTCACCACTTTTATTTATGCACACATTTGTCTTCAGTGATTGTGTTGGGAAGGTGAGCATCATGGAATGCCAATTTATTTATTTATTTTTTTGTTTTTTTTTGGGGGGGCATCACTGCTCTCCGGTGGTGGGAGTAGGAGGCCCAGCCCCACTGCTGGAATTGAACCTCCGTCCCAGTGGGCCGCAGTCCCGCGCACAACCACTACGCCACCGGGGCTCAGCCCATGGAATGCCAATTTAAAGAACAATGTTCTTGCATTGAGGAAGTACTTGAGTGGAGGTCCAATGTCCATCTGCTGTCTGAATACTAACCCTATAAGTATATGCACATAGATCTAATTTCCCATCATCATATGTAAATATATTCACCTATGTATATGTCTATATCTAGACCTCTACAAATGCCCTTTACCCCCCAGTTACTTCCTCCATTTCCTTCTACTTCCCTCCTGCTCCACTATCATTTTCAGCTTCCCTTTGGGTCCCAGCAATTTCTCTCTGTTACATTACTCCTGATCAATCCCTATCAGGCCTCTCACACCCACCTTGTCACTGATTTTGAATCACTTGTTGTTCCCTTATCCCTGGATTGGTCAACACCACCTCCTTTCCCTCACCTCCCCATCTCCCATATCCCTCTGGAACCATCAGTCCCATCATTTTCTCCTCCAGACTGTTCATTCAGCCTATCTTATCTAGATAGACCTGAGAGATAACTATATGTACAAAAAAACCAAGGCATCCTAAGATGAAGCTACCAAAGAAAATAAAATTGATGATAATAAAAAATTCAATGTCCAAAAAATATCTAAATAAGTAAAAAAAACAAAACAAAATAAAAACCTGCAAATAAGGTCTGTTCATTGACCTCCAGGATTGTCCCCTAGTTGAGTCTGATGGGGTGTCACCTTCTGTCCCCAAAGAATATCCTTGGCACTTCCTTGGGAATTCCATGTTCTGTTGCATACTCTTAGTGATTTACATGATGTGGTGGGGTCAGACAGGGTACAATCCCGACCCTACTTTTCCATTGTTGTCACAGTTCTTGACAGCCCTGTCTTTCTAAAGAGTGAATGGTTGGTGGGTTTGAACCACTGGCCGCATGGTTATCAAACCAAAGCCTAACCCACAGTGCCACCAGAGTTCCTTTAGATTCACATATATAACCATTCAATCAATATGATGTCTTCCACCCCCCTTCCCCCATAAGCTTGTATTTGGCTTATAATGTAGGATGACAAGGTTAAAAATGTTTATAGATTTATGGTGATTGAAGCTCTATTTGATTACTTTTTATTTATTTATTTATTTTTTTTGGGCATCACTGCTCTCCGGTGGTGGGAGTAGGAGGGATTACTTTTTTAAAAAAGTTTAAAATCTCCTCCATTCTGTAGACTCTTCTTCCTTTCAGTTCTCTGTATTGAGTAGATGGCCTGGTCGGGTTAGAGCAGAGGTTCTCAAAGTGTGGGGCACGGACTTCTGAACTGCCTTTTGACTTTTACACAGCGTTGATAGTGGTGGCACAGGAACAACAGGGGGTGAGACTTGTGGTGTCTTTGCGTCACTCAGGTCAGTAGCAACACCCTGTACAAGGAGCTATTGTGTTCTTCACAGTGCCACAATGCAGGGAATATCCTTGATGAGAATGCAGAAGGCATTCGTTTGTGTCGATCTTAATCCTTGATTATACACATTTTCAGTATGCTTTGTAGTGCAGTGAGGAGGCGGTGAGCATGACACACTGACTCCACACTAACCTGGGACAATTCCTTGAGGAGAAGGATGTGTAGGGAAGAGTTGTGAGCAAGCTCGCTGCTTTTTCTTGGAACATCATTTTCACTTGAGAAAATGACTGGTGGATAAGTCGTAGTATTCAGACATAGTTGTTTGAGAGATACATTGAAAACAAACAAAATGAGCCTGTGATTTCAAGAAAAATAACTGGCTGAAGATGCTTTAATGATGGCGCTCACAAACAAAAATGAGAATTTTGGAGGCTTTATATTTGCACCGTGACTTAACATTTCCCGTGGCTCTTTTGGTGATAATATTTAAAAATCTGACTGCTTGGAGCATGGAGCTCCTGGGGAAGTGCCAAGGATATACTTTGGGGCTAGAGTGTGGCACCCCATTGGACTCAACCAGGTACACTCCTGGAGGTCAACAAACAGACCATGAATTATTATGGGTTTTTATTTTGTTATTATTTTTATTTTCTTTACTTATATATATTTTGGACATTGGATTTTTTGGTGCTATTTTCATCATTTTATTTTCTTTGGTAGCTTCATCTTAGGATGCTTTGAGTTTTTTGTACATATTGTTATCTCTGCAGTTCTATCTAGATAAGATAGGCTGGATGAACGTCTGAAGGAGAAAACAATGGGACTGATGGTTCTGGGGGGATGTGAGAGATGGAGGGGTGGGAAAAAGGAGGTAGTGTTGACCAACCCAGGGATAAGGGAACAACAAGTGATTCAAAATCAGTGACAAGGTGGGTGTGAGAGGACTGATAGGGATTGATCAGGAGTAATGTAACAGAGAGAAATTGCTGGAACCCAAATGGAGGCTGAGTATGATAGTGGAATGGGAGGGAAGTAGAAGGAAATGGAGGAGGTAACTCAGGGATAAAAGGCATTTGTAGAGGTATAGATGCAGACATGTACATAGGTGAATGTATTTATATATGATGATGGGGAATTAGATCTATGTGCATATACTTATTGGGTTAGTATTAAGACAGCAGAAGGGCATTGAACCTCCACTCAAGTAATTCCTCAATTCAAGAACACTTTCTTCTATGAAATTGGCATTTCATGATGTTCACCTTCCCGACACGATCACTGAAAACAAATGTGTGCATAAGCAAAAGTGGTGAAGAAAGCTGATGGTGCCCAACTATCAAACGATATAGCATCTGGGGTCTTAAAGGCTTGACAGTAAACAAGCGGTCATCTAGCTCAGAAGCAACAAAGCATTCATGGGGGAAGGAGAATGGGGAGGGTGGGGAAATATGGGGAACTTACGCCAAGGGTCTAGGTAGATGTAGGATGTTTGGAGAATGAGGAAGGCAAGAAGGCAAATGTGGTCTGCATATAATGGATGTATGTATTGATCATGATGAGAGTTGTATGAGCCCCCAATAAAATGATTTAAAAAAAATGACTGCTTGATATTATATAATGTAATATTTGGAAATCTATATAACTCAGTGAACTAATATTTTCCAAATTATTGAAGCATTATAAAAATGGCATATGGGTAAAATATAACAGTATAAAATAGACCAGTGGATCTCAATCTATGGCTCCCGACCCCTTTGGGGGTCAAACGACCCTTTTAGAGGGGTCACCGAATTCATAATAGTAGCAAAATGACAGTTTTGAAGTAGCAATGAAAATAATTTTATGGTTAGGGGGTCACCACAACATGAGGAACTATATTAAAGGATTGTGGCGTTAGGAAGTTTGAGAACCACAGAACTTTATTGTAGTCAAGTATGAAATGTTCAATGATATGAATATTGAAGCTTCCTACAAGTAAACTCCAGAAAAAATACAATTTGATGGCTCTACAGGAATATGACAAATACTCAGAATTATCTGAAAAGGCTATTAAAAATCCTCAGTCTCAAATTGCACATATTTGTGTGAGTTTAGAATATCTTTATATACTTCATCTAAAACAATGCATCTCAAATTGAATACAGAATCAGAGCTATGAATCCAACCAGCCAGTAAAGTGATTTATGAAAACAAAACAATGATCCTTTTTCTCACTAATCTTTTTCCTTGTTTTGGGGAAAACAGTTATTTTTCATAAATGTTTTTTTATGTAACATGTAATGTTATATCAATTTATATCAATATTCTTATCAATTTATATCAATATTCTTAACTGGATTGAAATGTAAATGTGAATTAAATGTTTAGACATTCTTAGTACACTAAATATTGATAGATGTAATTCACAAAAGCAGGCGCTCTTTAGTGTTCTCAAGCGTGTGAGGGGTTCTGAGCCAAAAAGCCTGAGTGAGAATCACTGGGTTAGAGGATACCCACAATGCATTTGTTTGTTGCTTAACCCGGATGCCGGCAAAGAGCCCCTCATCCTGGAACTGTGTCAGTTTTTTAATTTTCTTGCAATTCTCCTAGATTATAAACTCCTTGGGGGCAGATTCCATGTCTCTATTCTTCCTTGAACTCTAAACTGTACAGAGATCAACAAGTAAAGCAACACCAACACCATGATGGCACATTGTTGACATTCAGTAAACGTTTACTGATTGAATCAATGAATAAAAGAAGGTACGGGCAGCCCCTGGTTTTCTATGAGAGTCTAAAGTGTGTTATTTTAAAATGAAATTTATAGGTCAGTTGGAAGAATTGCAAACAGTTCTGAGCTAGCCTTACTGTAGAGCAAGAAAAGGCGGGAAGTGTTTTGGTGATTTAGAGTTGCACGTGCAGCCAAAGGCGATAGTGATGAATTTGTTTGCAGTAGGAGTTTGGGCAGTCCGTTCAAAGTGAGGTCAAATTTACATAACGTTAAAGGGCACCGCACACTTACTGCATTAACAAACCCAGAATCTCGACCCTTGAGTAATGAAGTCCTGATTTCATTGGTCCTTACACACTGCCACTGAGTTACCCCCAAGGCACAGTGACCCTGCAGGCAAGGTAGAATTGCTCCCTTGTCTTTTGGAGGCTGTCTGTCTGGGAGCAGAAAGCCTCATCTTTCTGGTTCAGAGCAGCTGGTGGATTTGACTCACTGATCTCGTGGTTAGCAGTCCAACACAGAACCCCTGCCCTCGTCAAAGATCTTCTTCCTCATCTTCGGGGGTCATGCCGTTGATAAAGAACCTTGTGGGGCTGAGCCCCAGGGCCGCAGTGGTGGAGTGCTGGACTGCGGCCTGCGGGCTTGGCGGTTCACATCCAGCAGCAGCAGGGCTGGGTAGTTCCCACGACTACCAGAGGGCAGTGATGCCCCCCAAACAAAACAAACAAACAAACAAACCAAACCAAACCAAACCAAACCAAACAAAAAAGAACCTTGTGCTGGGCAAGATGTGTGGCCACCAGTATCCTAAGACTGATGACCAAATTCAGTCAGTGAGTTCTGGTGACAACAAGAGATGCATCCACTCTTTTTCTCCAGTCTTGGCTCTTTTCAACCCAGCCCAGGGGCTAATTACCAAATCAGCAAAATACATAAAGATTTACTTGTGCTTACTTACTACTCTGCAGTAAGTAAGCACATGTAATCTCGTGCTTACCTTGCTGATTGGCTAATCCAACACCGGGCTGATTTCTATGCCTACGTCTTATTCTTTTCCTTCACTCACCCCCTTCCATCAGTGTTTATTTAGCTTCCTACTCTTTAATTACACTCATCTCTCAAACCGTCCTTCAGTGTATCTTTCTATTCCTTTATTATTTTCTGTAGTCTTAGGGACACGAGGAGGCATTCTTTTAAATCTCCAATGACGGTCTCATGGATCGATGACGCTTTAAGCTTAATTCCAATAATAGAACAATTCAGAAAAGGAGAATGAGAATGTTTGCAAACTGAGGAATGTAATCAATGCCACTGAATTACACATGTAGTAACTGTTGAATTGGTGTATATTTTGCGTTGTATACAAGGACCTTATAGGACACAACAGAATGGTTATATAGGGTTGCCTAGGCAGAAATCCCTAGGAAAGCAAACTGCCTATCTTTCTTGTGCAGAGTGGTTGGAGGTTAGCAGATGAGAACTTAACTACAGCACCATCAGTACTTTCAACAACAACAACAACAGCAAATCAAATAATAACTAGTAGCTAGGAAATACACTTTTAGTTGTTTTCTGACACCTTGTACCCAAATATCCTGTCAGAACCCCAGTCTTGTTTTAAATGCATTGTCTTGATTCTGTACCTTCAGCTGTTTTTTTTTTTAAAAAAACAAAAACTGTTTTCCTTTAGGTTTGTGGCAATCATACAGACAACAGACCTCTAGTTTATACTTTATCAGCTCAGTCTTCTCCTACCTATTACCACTGTGGTCGCCTAGATAAGGCCTTTATCACCTAGACTTTAGCAAGAGTCTCTTAAATGGTTTCCCTGTCTCCCTCCAAAATATCTTTACTCACTGTTTTCAGGATAGACTAGTCATTATTTACTGAAGGAGAACATCTGAAATGCTCACCAGTAATTGGTAGATGTTTTTGCAAGTCCTGAATTTCTTTTGTTTCAAGTCTGAATCCAGTGTTTTGTAGAACATTTTTCAGGTCACTGACATTGACCGTTCCTCCTTAATAAAGAGAAGAAAAAGTAGTTGACAATGTCACAATATGAAAAATGCAGATTACCAACCCCCATCTAGAAATGAAACCATAAACCATCATGGGCGTCAGGAACAGAACATGCTCCCATAACTAAACTTCTGGAATAAGTTAACTTTGTGGAATGGGAGGTAAAGAATGTAGAAATTCTGAGAAAACAGGCAAAGACAATAGCCAATCATGCTACTAGTCAAAAAATCAGATATGAAAAGAAAGATTTGAAACTTACTAAAGTAACAATACATTGTCGCATACATATGATTGTACATAAAGAAGTCTAGTTAGACAGGATCACTGAAAACAATAGGTACAGCAGGATTAATGATCACAATTACAATTACAAATTACAAAGAGGCAATATATATGTTTTAGATTAGCTAAGTAAGTGTAAACGATGATTTCATAGAAAAAAGTGCATTTTCATGAGGATGGGAAGGTGGTGGAGGGAGGGAAAAAAAAGCTGATACCAAGTGCTTGAGGAGAAAGAAAATGTGTGAAAATGATGATGGCAACATAGGTACAGAAGTGCTTGATACAATTTGTGTATAGCTTGTTATAAGAGCTATAAGAGCCCCCAATAAAATAATTTATAAAAAAGAAAAGAATGTGGAACTTATGACAATGATCTACATATAACCCCTTCCCAGGGGAATGGACAACATAAAAGTGGGTGAATGGAGATAGAGATTAATAATAGACATGAAAAAAAGATAAATTATCAAGGGTTTATAAGGAAGGAAGGGTGTAGGAGGGAGGGAATAAAAGGAGGAGCTGATATCAAGGGCACAAGTAGAAAGAAAATGCTTTGAAAATGAAGACGGAAAATGTGCTTCACATAATGGATTGTGATAAAAGTTGTATGAACCCCCAATAAAATGATTAAAAAAAGAAAACAGTGCAAAAAAGATTAAATAAAATAACAGTGCATTTTATTATTTATATGCTGTCTAGATGATGAACTATAGCAAAAGCAAAAAAGAAATCACAGAAGAAATTACTAATATAATTAAATATGTAAAAATGGCAAATAACCATGTATTAAAATGCACTATAATAGACAGAAAGTAGATTGGACATTTCCTAGATCTGGGAGAGTTAGGGGAAAGTAGGGAATGGTGCTAGTGGCTGTGGACTTTCTTTTTGGTATAATAAAAATGTTCTAAAATTGGTTATGGAGATAGTTTACACAACTCTTTTGACATAATAAAAATAATTACACTGAGCACTTTAAATGAATTGTATATGATATGGAATGTGAATTGAAAGCATGTTGTAAAAGTATAACATACAATTCAAAAGGATTAACTGTGAAACTATTTATTATAAGCCCACTGCTGTTAAAAGCCAAGCCAAATCAAACCAAACCACTGCTGTTGAGTTGATTCTCATACACAGAGACCTTACAGGACAAAATAGAAGCACACCCTTGAGTTTCCAAGGCCAAAAGGATCATGGAAACTGACTGCTGCATCTTTCTCCCTGGAACAGCAGTGGGTTGCAACTACCAACCTTTTGGTTAGCAGTCGAGCGTTTCTACCACTGTGCCACCACTGTTCCTTATAATTCCTATAGATATGCCAATGTGTATATTTACAAAGATGCCATTCAAATAAATAGGAAAAATGCTCAGGCTCCATGACAATGTTAGACAGAAGAGTGGGAAAAATAATTCAAAGACTGAAAAATTATGATCTACTAATAAATGATGCAATAATTAGAATCTGTAGCTTTAACAAGATAAAAAAATGTGAAAAAAAGATCAATTTTTGACAGGGTGTATTTACTGTATGTTATTGTTGGGTATGTGGAATCATTCCAACTTTCAGCAATTCTAACGGGCAGGATAGAATGACCCTCTGGTCGTTCTGGGTTGTAAAACTTTATAGGAACAGACTGCCATGTCTTAGCTCATGTGGAGCGGCTGGTGGAGTCCAACTCTCATGCTTTCTGTTGGGTTAAGAGCGCTTAGCCATGTGCCACCAGGACTTCTCCAGCTCACGATGCAGGAAGGCATCAATTATTATGTTCCTTATGGAAGGTATGTGGAGGTGCACGTGAAACAGGGTGAGATTTTTTTTTTGGGGGGGCAACACTGCCCTCTGGTGGGAGTGGGAAACCCAGCTTTGCTCTTGGAGAGCTGCTGCTGGATTTGAACCGCGAAGCCAGTGGGCTGCAGTCCCGCACTCAATCACTATGCCAGCGGGGCTCAGCCCCTGGGTCTTATCAGTCAAATTGGATTAGTCTCTCCGAAGAAAAGGATTTAAAATTTGGGTCAAAGTTTCGGTACAAAGTTCACAGATGTTTAAGAGGAAATTGTCAGAGCCTATCTAAATGCGCAACAAGAGAAGACTTTTGTCATTTCTTTTTTTTTTTTTTTGTGGGGGGGCATCACTGCTCTCTGGCGGTGGGAGTAGGAGGCCCAGCCCCACTGCTGGAATCGAACCTCCATCCCAGTGGGCCGCAGTCCCGCGCACAACCACTACGCCACCGGGGCTCAGGCCGACTCTTGTCATTTCATGGTAAAATTATTATGTAAGTGTCTAGGATTAAATGTAAAATGCATACATATGTGATAAAGAGAGAATAAAAACAACAGCAATAATAAAATCCCATGTTACTTGGTATTATAGATGAGCATTTTTTATTTTTTTGTTTTGTTTTTGGGCATCCCTGCCCTCTGGAGGTGGGAGTAGGAGGCCCAGCCTTTGCTCCTGTGGAGCCGCTGCTGGAATTGAACCTCCATCCCAGTGGGCTGCAGTCCTGCGCACAACCACTACGCCACCTGGGCTCAGTCCCATTTTTAATTTTTTCACTGTGAATATTCTAGATTATTTTAAAATAGCCAGCACATAGTGAATACTCAAGTACTTATTGAAAAAACATATCATTTCAAATGCATCACTTTGTGTATCATTTTCTAATTGTTTATATAATCCCATAAAGTAATGAAAATAATCTCAAATATTATTGGTTCTTACCATTGAAAGATTTTACAGCATCCACTATATTTTTCTTAAATACCCTTTGATCAGCTGTAAGATAAAATACAATTCATTGCATTTTTGGAAATTCATCAAAATAAAGGTGTATAGTTACAAAAAGATAATTTAGAAATTTACCACAGTTACGAATTTTCCTTCGGTGGGATAAAGGTACTGAAGACTAACCGCTGGATGGAATGAAGACAAGGTGGTTGTAATGTAGTAACATGCCACTGTGTGGAAAGACACACAGCTCTTTCCCAGTTTCTCTTTCTAATTCGGTTTCACTTTTTTTGGTCATCATCTTCCCTCCTTCTCCCCGCCCAACCCCGGTTCTTTTTCTTCTTCTTTCAGCATATCCCTTCTTATTGCCATGAAGTCAGTTCTGACTCATTGCCACTCTGTAGGGCAGGGTAGAATTGTCTCTGTGTATTTCTGAGACTGTACCTCTGCCATGTCTTGTTACGCTTGTTAGCTTTGTTTGTTAATGTTTTTCTGTGTATGAAATCAAGGATAGGGTTTCTAGGAATTTATAGAAACTAACTGAATTAATGCTTCTTTGGGGGTATGACGGGGAGGGGTGTGTGTGGGGACTGGGGAAGCAATATTGAAGAGTGCAAGAAGAAAGAAAATGTTTTAAAATTGATTGGTCTCAAATGTCTGACCTTGCAGTTAGCAGCACAACACAGAACCATAAACCACCCACAGCACTTAGCTTATCCCTGAGTTCTCACATTGCTCCCTAGGAGACAAAATAATTTGTTTTCCTTTCATGATACTTCTGAGTAGATAAGTTTCTGTTTCCTATGTCATAATGTAAATGGTAATGGGAGTCTTTAAAAATGCTAGAGCTGGGCCTTAAAAAAAATCTAGTTGTTTAAAATATTAGAATTCCTACTTTGCAACTTGAAAAACCAAACTTTGCTGAGTTTTCTTTAAGAAGGTCGGGATCCAGGGACATGAACATGGTCTTTATTCACCCAGGTTTAGGATAGTGTTATATAGGGCAGATCTTCAATAAATACTTATCGAATGCATACATTCTCAAACATCAATGATTAGAACACCTTTATATGCTTACCAGCAACTGGTAGCGCTTTCATCAGCTTTTTGAATTCCTTATTTGTGACCTCTATCCCCATGTCCTTCAAAACGTTTTTCACATCTGCAGTATGAATTTTTTCTCCTTTAGAAAGAGGCAAATAGTCTCAAGTGAGATTGTAGCAATGATGTGATAGTTTTGTACCACACATTGTTTTTGCTGTTAGTTCTGACTCAGTTCTGGCTCATGGTGATTTCGTGTACACCAGAAGGAAGGGAGCACTGCTTGGTTCTGTGCCATGTGTGTGATATGGTAACATCACCAATTTCTCTTTCTCGCGCTCTGAAACATCTTCCCAGCTTTAGGGGTTAAAAGCAAGGCATAATGGGGTGGATGCTTGGCTATTCAGAATTGAGTCAGAAATTTTTCTTTTAACCTAGTTAAAAGAGAATGTCTTATAATATTGTCTATAATATCATGCAATATGTAAAATAGGAATTGTATAATTTATCATCAATTTAGATACTATTTGATAGCTAATATAAATAATTCAGCCACTAGGGTGATAACAAATAAAGCAAACAAGAAAGCCACTGCCATTTAGAAGATTCCTGCATACAGTGACCCTATATAGAGTTTCTGAGACTGTAAATCTTTTTCAAAGATTGCACTCTCAATATGGACTACAACTCAGTGGAAATAAAACCCAAAGCCTCACAACTGGACCTGTAGGTACCATGATCATATATGAAGAAAAGACTGACGTTGTCAAGAACTTAATCTTTTTTAATTTAAAAGTTTTACTATCACTTTATTCAGGTCATATAATTCAGTAAAAGCAAGAAAAATTTTACAGTTAGCATCAAAGTCAATTCTAGAACCTTGTGCTTATTGCAGAGACCAGAGGATAATTGGTGGATTTGAATTATGGTATTGGCAAAGAATATCGAAAGGACCAAGGACTACCAAAAGAACAAAAAAATTTGTCTTGGAGAAAGTACTGCGAGGATGCTCCTTATAAGGGAAGACAGAAGGATCTCTTCTCCACAATTTAGACATGGTATCAGAGAGACCAGTCCCTGGAAAAGGACGTCATACTTGGAAAAGGAGAGGAGCTTCAAAGAAGGGGAAGACCTTCCACAAGATGGAACGACCCAGTGACTGCAATGTTCCTCTCATTCTTCAAGGCCCCCCCCCCCCCCCATCAAGGTCCCAGTTCTACCTTACAAATCTGGCTAGACCAGGGCGTGTACACTGGTACAGACAGGAACCGGAAACATGGGAATTCAGGACAGATGAGGCCCTGAGGGATTGATCAGTGGCGATACCAGAGGGTGGAGGGAAGGTGAAGTAGAAAGCGGGAAGCAATTACAAGGATCTACATAGAACCTCCTCCCTGGGGTACAGACAACAGGGAAGTGGGTGAAGGGAGACCTCAGAAAGTATACAGTATGTCAAAATAATGACAATTTATAAATTATCAAGGGTTCATGAAGGAGGGGGCTCAGGGAGGGAGGGGAAATATGAGGAACTAATACCAAGGACTTAGTAGAAAGCAAATGTTTTGAGAATGATGGCAACAAATGTACACATATGCTTTGCATACAATAGATTTATACATTGGTTGTGATCAGAGTTGCATGAGCCCCCAATAAAATGATTGAAAAAAAAAGTGTGGTCAGTGGTGTTACACTTTGGGCACTGCAATGAAACAAAACGTGTTGGAATTGTTGACTGGAAAGTTGATTTGCTTTGCCAAACTTCACGCAACTCACAATCAAAAGTAAAAAAAGAATCGTGAAGAGAGTTTTAAGGACTAGCTTGACATCCACTTAATCTGATGTGGAGACAATGCTGCTGCGTTGTGCGAGCGGAGCTAACGGTTTTGCTGTCAATGCCCGAGCAGTAGATGAGTCTAGGAGCACATGATCTAGATGTGAAACGTTACATATTTAAGATATGTTAAAATGAAAAAGACAGAACCACAGGAATAAGAAATTGTGCAAAAACGGACTAATGTGAACAGGAATTAAAGTAAATATCTAGAAGTAAAATTATAGCTATTGAAATTAAGATCTCAGTGGGCAAAAAGCATCTGAGAAAATATGTGGAGAGAACATAGTGAACTGGAAGAGAGATTTAAGAAATTCCCCAAATTTAGGACAAAGAGGTAACAGACAAAAGAGAGAAAGAGAGATTTGGTGTCATTTTATTGTGTGTATTGCTTGTTGATTTTTTCTCCCTTGCTAGAATGTAAATTCCATGAAGGTAGACTCTTGTTCATTGGCATTTCCTAAGTGCCTAGAACAATGCTTGGCATGTTGTAATTGTGCAATACATAGTTACTGAATGAATAAATGGAACAAAGTAGTGTGTTAAAAATATAAAACTTTAAAATCGCATCACGTAATACTTATTTTAAAATATCACTCACCTGTAATACCTTTAACTTTATTCATCAACACATTCAAATTAATCTTCCCATTATCTTTAAGACAAAGATCACAATGAATTTTAGAAAAATGAAATAAAAATGAAATAGAAACCCCAAACGCAAACATTTAAAAGCATTCCTTCCTACTCCCACTACCAGAGGGCAGTGATGCCTAGTAAAAAAAATTAAAAAAGCATTCCTTTAGAAATTTATTATTTTTTCACACCCAAGGTTGATGCATTTCTGTAGTCTATCATGTAAATTATCAAAATACTACAGCACTGTGCGAGAGCAAGAGCTAAAGACCCTCTCCTTCCTTTGTGACACTCTAGTATCGATTTGGTCAGACTTTCAGAGGGGGTGTCTTACACTTTTGAAAGTTAAAAAAAAATTATTTAAAATAGGGTGTTTCACTTGGAACTACCCTAAGTGGGTGATCTCCTAAAAGGACAGTTTTTGGTATGCGTTTTTGGCTGCTCTTAGTTGCCAAAGTGGTAATTATGTTGACGTATTCAGTTAAAAAACTTGTTTTTCAGTGACCATTCCATGAGCTTACTCTCTTGTTATTCCTCTAATTGAAGTTGAATGCCTCTAGAGGTCTGGGGATACAGTTTAACAAGTTTTTTAAATTGGAAGTTTGAGAAACATCGAATAATATGTTCATATAGTAGTTGAAAGATACTGTTAACTCTAGGATCCCCGGTGGTGCAGTGGTTGAAGTGCTAGACTGCTGACTTAAAGGTTGTCGGTTCAAGTCTGTCAGCCATGCTATGAAAGAGGTTAGCTGTTTTATGCATGGTAGCATTGCCATGAGTTGTACTTTGGGCTCATGAATGTTATACTTCTGTGAATGTTAAATTTGGATCCAAGCAATATGAAATTCTTGACAACTTCAGTGGGTTTGGTTTGGGGTATTACTATATATAACATGCAAGGTTCAGCGGCTATAGTCTCTCCCTACTTATGACTTGGTCATGGGTACTAATCCATCAGTGCTCAGACATCTTCATGCTGTTGTTGTGAAGTACCTTAAAGTCTGTTCTGACGCACAGTGATGATGAATAACAGAAGGCGGGCTGAGCCCTGGTGGCGTAGGGGTTGTGCGACTGCGGCCCACTGGGATGGAGGTTCAAGTCCAGCAGCAGCTCTGCAGGAGCAGGGCTGGGCCTCCTACTTCCACCACCAGAAGGCAGTGATGCCCCAAAAACAAAAAACAAAAAATAACAGAAGGCAACACCTCCCAGTGATGACGTACAAGAGACGCAAACATTTCCTTGCATCAGTCTCACTATCGTTATTTTTGAACTATATGTCACTGCAGCCACGGTCTCAATACACCTCATTGAGGATCTTCCTCTTTTTGTGACTGTTCACTTTACCAAGCATGATGTTTCTGTCTCTTTTTTAAACTAGGAACTGGCTCAGGATTAGGTTATAGTTGCTCTGTTTCAGAAGGAGGTTGGAGGTGCTGGTCAGAGGACACCTCTAATGTGAGCAGCCTGACTGAAGCCAACCCTTGATTGCTTCACATCCGTCTTCTACAAAAGATGGAAAGGAAGATAAGCCGACAGGTCATGTGTCTGCCCCCATCAAGAAATAACAGCCAGGATCAAACCATACAAACCAAGGCTTTTGCTCTGGGAAAACGCAACATGGATGCTAAGACACATGGACATCTGTGAGAACTGCAGATACCCCAAAGTCAAAAAGTGATAAGGATCTAACCCCACTTCCTTCCATTCCTTCCACCCAAGAGAGAAACCCACTGCCTTCACCTCTGCTTTACATTTCTGTTTCTTATCACTTACAATATGAGACAATAAACATCTGTTAAAAACAAAACAAAACAAAAAAACACTAGGGGCTGCCCTTTCTTTTTTTAATTTTTATTTTAAATTTATTTTTGGTCTTTCTTAATAACACATCCAAAGTACTTGAGATGAAGCATTGTCCTCCTCACCTAAAAGGAACATTCTGCCTATACTTCTTCCAAGATGGATTTGTTTATTTTCCCGGAAGTTTATTCTACTTTCAATATTCTTTGCCAACACCATAATTCAAAGGCATTAGTTCTTCTTTGGTCTTCCTTATTTATTGTGTAACTTTCATACATATGTATATGACGTGATTGAAAATAACATGGTTTGGGTCAGGATGCACTTGAGTCCTCAAAGTGATGGTCTTGCACTTTAAAGAAGTGCAGATTTTTGCAATGCAATATGGCATTTCATTTCTTAGTTGCCGCTTCATGAACTAAATTGTGGATCCAAGAAAAATGAAATCCTTGAAATTAGTAACTTCTCTGTCTATCATGATGTTATCATATTTATGCTCATGTATTATTTGATATATTCCCAAGACTGGAAGTTTTCCTGAGGGTCAGATACCAAGGATTTATTTATATTTCCATGATTATTCACAGTCCCTACTTTAATGATTTGCACAAGATTGATGATGGATAAAAGTTTATTAAATAAACCCCAAACCAAACTCATTGACATTCAGTTGATTCAGACTCAAAGCAAGCCTAGTGGGCAGGGTAGAATTGCCTCTGTGGGTCGTGACCCCTGTGGGAGTTGAACAACCCTTTCACAGGAAACTTCTAAGACCATTGGAAAACACATAATTTTGATGGTCTTAGGAACCAAGACAGTGCTCCTCTATCTGTCTCCAGGTGGGTCCGCCCACATGCAGAAACGCCTGCATAGGAGTATCAAGCATGAAGACTGTTACTCATGCTTCAAGACAAAATTTCATTTATTTGCCATTAGAAATAGATATTTTGGCTGAGCCCCAGTGGCGTAGTGGTTGTGCGCGGGACTGCGACCCACTGGGATGGAGGTTCAATTCCCGCTCACAGGAGCAAAGGCTGGGCCTCCTACTCCCACCACCAGGGCAATGATGCCTTAAATAAAAAAATTAAAAAAAAATTAAAAAAAAAAGAAATAGATATTTCACAATATACATAGTAATTGCATATTGTTGTGATCACTGTGCTTCAATTATGCTCAATTTGTAACAATGAAAATACATTCAGTATATCAGATATTTACATGATGATTCATAACAGCAAAATTATAGTTATGAAGTAGCAATGAAAATCATTTTATGGTTGGAGTTGCCACCACATGAGGAACCGCAATGAAAGGTCCTGGCATTAGGAAGGTTGAGAACCACTGCTCTGTGGATTTCTGAACCTGGAGAAGAAAGCCTCATATTTCTCCTTCAAACTGCTTGCTGACCTTGGGCGTAGCAGCCCAACACATAGCTAGAACACAAGCAGGACTCCTGTTACTAAAGAAAGTTCTAGCAAAATGCAAACTCTTATAGAGCGTGAACTAGCTGTAAGATCAGTATATATTCTAGGGGCTTAAATGCAGAATATTTCTAGTAAACATCTTTTTGAGAGTCTCTGTTTTCAGTCAATATTTATCTGACATCAGTACTGATATCATTATTCCATGCCTCTCATGAATTGGGCTTGATTTTCTCGCAATTTTCTCTGCTGTAACTGTTGTGAGACGACCTTCAGAAACATTTTGCTTGAATGTGATATTGATATTATTTTATAGTTGCACATTCTGTTGGGTCACCTTCACAATGAAGGTCTTCTGATCCATGAGCACCATCTATTCTTCCATTTATGTATGTTTCTATTAGCTTGTTATAGTCATGTCTTGTAATTTTCTTTATATAGGTCTTATGTTCCTGTGCTAAGACTTATTTGTAAGTATTTCATCTTGTAAATAGTATTGTTTTCCTGAAATCCTTTTCTGAGATCTATTGGTTAATATAAAGGAATCTTACAGATTTTTCTATGTCGATCTTGTACCCTATGATTTTGTTGAATTAAGTTCCAGTAATTTCCCTGCTGAGTTTTTGAGATTTTCTGGGTATAGCATCACATCATCTGTGAGCAGAGAAAGTTTTACT
Source organism: Nesogale talazaci (assembly GCA_004026705.1). Classification (NCBI taxonomy): domain Eukaryota; kingdom Metazoa; phylum Chordata; class Mammalia; order Afrosoricida; family Tenrecidae; genus Nesogale; species Nesogale talazaci. The sequence goes on from PVJH01022882.1 coordinate 22,212, forward strand.
TTTTCTTTGCCCTTTTGGTTACATTGAATTTTCTTTTCTTGCCATATAGTTCTGGCTAAGACTTCCAGCATGATATTCAAGAGGAATGATGACAAATGGCATCCTTGTCTGATTTCTGTTCACAAGTGGAATGATTTCAATTTCTTTCTGTTGACACTAATGTTGGTTGCTGGTTTGTGTATAGTTCTTTAATTATGATGATGAATTTCCTTTCCTTTTTTCCCCACTCCCCAAATTCCCTTTCCCTCCCTATTATCCCCCCATCCTTGCATCCCCTATCAATCCTTGTTTTGTGTCATTTGCATTTTCTCATTTTCTTTTGATAGATTTGCCAGAGGTTTGTTGATTTTATTAATGTTTTCAAAGTACCAAATACTAGTCTCATTGACGCTTTCTATTGTTTTACTGATTAATTTATTTTTTCTCTAGTCTTTATTACTTTTCTTTTAGTGATCATTGTCTTATTTTGTTATTCTTTTTCTAATTTTTGGAGATGTTGGTTGTGGAGTTGATTTGGCCCTTCATTTTACTGTGTGTGTTTATTGCTATAAATTGCCCTTTGAACACTGCTTTTGCTGTGCTCCTAAGGTTTTTGGCATGCTGTGTTTTCATTCTTATTAAATTCAAGGTAATTTCTAATTTAATGTTTTATTTTTCTATGATCTAATAGTTTTCAAGCAGGATGTATTTTGTTTAATACCCCATCTATTTATTATTGATTAAAAATTCTTTATCATTATAATTTGAGAAGATGCTTTAATTTTTTGGGGGGGCATCACTGCCCTCTGGTGGTGGGAGTAGGAGGCCCAGCCCCACTGCTGGAATTGAACCTCCATCCCAGTGGGCTGCAGTCCCGCGCACAACCACTACGCCACCGGGGCTCAGCCCGATGCTTTAATATTTCAATGCATTAAAATTTATTGAAGTTTGCTTTGTGGCCTATGGTCTATTGGGGAGAATGTTCTATGTATATTGGAACTATATTGTGCTATTGTTGGGTGGAGTGTTCTTTATATATTTGTGAGGTCAAGTTTTGACTTGTCTTCTAGTTCCACCAGTTACTAGATCTCTGACTTTGGTCAAAGCACTTGACTTTTTGTGCTTTAGGTTCATTTTATATAATACGGAGTAAAAATAGAAATTGTTGTAGAAAGTTGTTAGGAAATTCAAAAGGTTAATAGATGTAAAGTGCCGATGGTAGTGCCTTACACATTTAAAGACTATGAAAAGTTTGGTCATTGCCATTTAATTCTAGATCAACAGTAGAGACTTAAAGATTAATACCATTAAAGCCACTCCCCATCCCCCCCACCCAACCAGAATTGTGCTGGGTGAAGCAGAGATTTCTTAGTGCACATTTTTCCTGCTAGGTGAGCATTGAGCAACTCGCTCTGTTAGTGCATTCAATGGCATCACCTGGGAAGGTTCTCTTTGGTCACAGTGGATTTTTTCATAAAAGCAGTTTTGCTTGAACCTCATTTTTTGGTGCTGGGCAAGCTAAGAAAAGAGCATGCAGTTGTGAAATTTTGTTTCCTGCCAGAAAAAATGCTGCAGAATCTATTGTGATGTTGAACACAGCTTATAGGACAGCATTAGAGGAATAACTCAAGTGTACAAGTGTTTTTCTCATTTCAAAAAAGGTGAAATGTCAAACCTTGTTCTGGATGTCTATCAACTTCCGAAATGTGTTAAAATGTAGACTTGTAGTGCACTTGCAGTTCATTCCACCAGGTGAGACTGTTAATCAAGCTTTTTATTTAGAGCAACCATTCTCAACCTGTGATTTGTGACCCCTTTTTCTGATTCATGATAGCTACAAAATTAAAGTTATGAAGTAGGAGCAATGATAATTTTATAGTTGGGGGGTTACCACAACATGAGGAATTGTATTATAGGGCCACAGCATTAGGAAGGCTGAAAACTGCTGATTTAGAAGTTCTGAAAAGGTTGCTTAATAGTGTGCAGCCAAATGGCCTGATTTGTGGCAGACAGGGGACTGGTTTTGCCACCATGACAATGCAGCTGCTCTTGCAGCCATCTCAGTGCACTGTTTTTTGGCAAAAACCAGGGTGCCTCTCTTGTTCCACACACCTTACTCACTGGCCTTGCTCTGTGTGACTTCTCTTTTTTCTGTGAATGCAGGGGAACAAGAAAGGACAGCAATGTGATAACATAGAAGAGGTGAAGAAAAAAAAGGAGGTGCTGTCAGCCATCCGAGTTTGAAAAATGTTTCCAAGAATCGAATTGCAGATTTGACAAATGAATTAAGTGTAATGGAGAGTACTTTCAAGTGATAATCTTGCTTTGTAAAAAATTTTAAATACATAGCTTTGAAAAAAAAAATTAAACCTTTCATGTTCTTCCAACGCTCCAGCACTTATGACAGTGTTAACATGGTGAGTGACATTTGCCCACTTCATTGGGCAGCATTCTTGGTCATCTTTCTAAAGTGGCAGACACTAGGTTCAGTTTGATAGCTGTAGTAAAGGCTTTATCTGTTCTTTTTCTCCTTTTCGTATATAACCTGCCTTCACTGATTTAAGCTCTGATGCTACCCTCATGCCTAAAGGTTTTCCCAGAGGCACATTAATAACCAGTCTCACCATCAACAGATAGGTCACGTTTCAGTTCCTGGATTTCTTTCTTTTTGAGATCAATTCCCATGTTTTCCATGAGGTTTTCTATCTTACTAGATGACACCTTTGTTCCTTAGGAAAAAAGGGGATGGATATGAGGAATATTTGTTTAACATATGGATTGACCATTATAACATAGACTAAATATATATATATTTATTTATTTAAATTAAGAGCAAAGAACCATTAAAATATTCAAGTCAATACTGGTTTTGGTCTCTAAGTGAGGAGTTCTTACACCCTAATCCAAGGATTCTATTGTGGGTTTCAGGAGAAGTTTTAAAAGCAGAAAGGAAGAAATTAGATATGTCTGCTAAATCATGGCAAAGACCCAAATTAACCTTTATAAATGTGTTTGGATAGTAGGATTTGAACTTGTTAAATTAGTGGTTTCTAAGTGGATCCAACACCAGAAACGACTGTATATAATATACACTATAATAATCCCATGGGGGCTGAGCCCCGGTGGCATAGTGATTGTGTGCAGGACTGCGGCCCACTGGGATGCAGGTTCAATTCCAGCAGAGGCTCCACAGGAGCAAAGGCTGGGCCTCCTACTCCCACCACCAGAGGGCAGTGATGTCCCCTCCCTAAAATAATTCCATGGGACCTTTTGATAATATACTTTTTTCTTTTTCTTTTTTTTCATACTTTTATAGAACCTATCTATGAAAACTCAAGATCAATATGACTAAAAGAAATCTAGTGACCTGAAAGCTGATTTTTTCCCTCCCTTCTCTTGGTCTGGTTCCCAACTTCATTTGAGAACCAATGTAATAAGGTATCTTGATGATGGATTGTATAGCATGTAAAGTATAAACATTTAAGTAATAAACAATTGCAACATTAGAACTAATATTTTGAAAACTTTAAAATAGGGAGAGTTCAAAAACATGAGCAAACCTTGAGGACCACAGTTTTATCTGTCTTTTCATTATGCTTCTCACTCACCTTCAAGGGATGTCAGTTCTTTCATCAATCGGTTCTTGTATACTTTTCCTTTTGCTGTAAAACAGGAAAAATACTAGTCTCAGGGACCAATGGATGCACGTTAAAATAGTGCAAAACATTCATAAATTCATAAAATAGTACAAGTATAAATAAATTGAGAAACAGAAGCTTTAAAATATTTTATCACTAGACTTTTACAAATCATTTTATTGGGGAGGGGTTCATACATTGTTTTTCACAATACCTAAATACATATATTGTGTCACTAGACTTCTAAATGTTATATTATTTCACTTTCAAAAATAGAATTCAGAAACCACTGATATATTGGTACAAAGGGGGATATACCTTTACTTTCCTCATCCTTGAAGGCTACTATTTTTCTTATTTTCCTCCATCCTTGAAGGCCAGCCACCATAATGGCTTTTAAAATTTTAGTTTCTAAGTAGCAAGTGGTATTTTGTGGATTTATTTAGGGAAATCTTTTGTATTTATATTATCCTTTCTTAAGAAAATCTTTTGAGAATTGAGTGACTACTATAGTAGTTTTAATACTCACCATCAACTGGCAGATTTTTTAGTAGTTTCACACCATTTTCTTCTGTAAGTTCTATCCCAATATTTTCCATAAAATTTTCTAGGTTACCTGTATCAACTTTTTCACCTTTAAAAAAATAAAATGGTAATGGTTGAAAATGGAAATTATCTTTATTGTCTATTACCAGAGACCACATAGTATCATTTTCAATTTCCTGGCATCATCACCATCTTAGGGGTTTTCAGCCTTTATGTGGATCTAGCAATCAGATTTCCTGACCTCATTATTCTCAATGACCACGTCCCAAACTTTAAATCCTTCATCGGCACATTCTACCTTTAAAATCTTAAAGTCTCACATTTCAACTTCTAGCCAGAACCTCATATTCTTCTAATTCTTTTTTTTCTTCTAGTTCTTTTGCTTCTTTTTTTTTTGGGGGGGGACATCACTGCCCTCTGGTGGTCATGGGCTCTACCCAGCGCTGCTTCTGAGAGCCGCCACTGGATTTGAACCGCCACGCCTGTGGGCCGCAGTCCCTCACTCAATCACTTAGGCCACCCGGGGCACAGCTCTTTTGCTTCTTAATACATACCCATACTAATTATAGTTTCTGTAGAAACCTTCATTTCCACTTCCTCTCTCTCTTCTCCAAGTTCTTAATTTCTATTATAATGCTACTACCTTCCCTATTTGTGCTGGTCACTTAATTCTCTTGACTATATGTTTATTGCATTTATAGTTTCATTATTTTGGCACACCAGCCCTGAAAATCTCCTCTGTTGGTCCCACATAAGAATTTCATATAATTAAGTGAAAAGTTGTGTCCATTTATTTATGATACCTAACTATGGTTAGACTCTTGGCAATTCTCAGCATGCCTTCATATATTCCTCATCAAGTCCAGTCCTATTCTCTACCAAAGTGATCCAAAATCATCACGTCTCTCCTTAAAATTCCTTACTCTACTAATGTACCATTTCTTTTTTTTATTTAAATAATTTTATTGGGGGCTCTCACAGCTATTATAACATTTAATACATCATCTGTATCAAGCACATTTGCACACATGTTGCCACATTCATTTCTAAACATTTTCCACTTGAGCCCTTGGTATAAGCTCCTCTTTACTAAAAAAGCTCCTCCACTCCCCCCTTTTTTAAATGAATCATTTTATTGGGTACTCATATACCTCTCCTCACGATCCATACATACATGAATTGAATGCAGACCTCATTTGCAAACTTGTTGCCATCATCACTCTCAAAACATCCTCCCCCCACTTAGACCCCCAATTCCACCTCCCCACATTTCCCTTCCTCCTCCTCCCATGAATCTTTAATAATTTACAAATTGCTATTTCATATCGTACACTGTCCAATGTGTCCCTTCACTCACTACCCTGTTGGCCATACTCCAGAGAGGAGATTATATGTAGATCCCTGAAATTGGTTCCCCCTTTCTACTCCATCATCCCTCTACCCTCCCAGTCTCACCACTCTCATCACTCATCCTGAGGGAATATCTAGCCTAAATTCCCCATGTTTGTGACTCCAGTGTACATCCCCTGTTCTAGTCGGACTTGTCTGCTAGAACCGGGAGCATGATACTGAGTGGGAGGAAGCGTTTGAGAACTAGAGGAAAGATGCATATTTCATTGTTATTACACTGTACTTTAACTGGCTCATCTCCTCCCTGCAACCCCTCTGTAAGAGGATGTCACTTCATTTGTTGATGGGCTTTGGGTCCCCAATCTGTACTCCCCTCTATTTATAATGATACAATTTTAGTTCTTTGATGACTGACACCGGATCCCTTCAACACCTTGTGGTCACACAGGCTGGTGTGCTTCTTCCATGTGGGCTTTGTTGCTTCTGAGCTGGATGGCCACTTGTTTATTCAAGCCTTTAAGACCCCACATGCTGCATCTTTTGATAGCCAGGCACCATCAGCTTTCTTCACCACCATTGCTTATGCACACATTTGTCTTCAGTGATCGGGTAGGGAAGGTGAGCATCATGGAATTGTGCCATTCCTTTTTTTTTTTTTTTATGGGCATCACTGCTCTCCAGTGGTGGGAGTAGGAGGCCCAGCCCCACTGCTGGAATTGAACCTCCGTCCCAGTGGGCCGCAGTCCCACGCACAAACACTACACCACCGGGGCTCAGCCCTGTGCCATTCCTTTTAATAGATGATTATGTCTTTTGCTTTACACAGAAAATCTAAGCTTTCACTTAAAGTTTTTTACATTTTGCTCCCACATGTATCTAGGTCAGTGGTTGGCAATGTTTTTTTTGTTTTTTTTTGTTCAAGTGGGTCATTTTTCTATTGTTTTTCACAGAAATTTTTGCTGGTGGGTCACATCACTTCTATTTTAGATTATACATTATCTTAGAATATAGAAAATAAAAAGATTATGCAGATAGGAAAATCCAATATACCTTAAGTATAGAATTACAAATTTATTGTCATCAAGTCTATATTTACAACTTAAGAGAAATAAAATATTAGCATAAAAATAAACACCATTTAAATAAAATTAACCCCTATTTAATTATGAACATTTAATCATTTTAATGGCTTCTTTGATGTTGTTTCATTATCTCTATAAGGTTTGTGATATTTGGGTGATAATTCATTGCTTTTAAAAGAAAACATGATTCTGAATTGTTGTTAGCTAACCTGTTTCACACTGAATTGAGAATGAATTTCACTTGGGAAAGTACTTGTTCACATGAGTAGCTGGACCCAAAAGCTAACAGTAAAGCGAAACCAACTCTCTTTATCGAAGAAAACTTGGAAGGAAGTTATGTCCAACATGTAGCTATCATGCTTAAGTGATTTTCACCAGTGGCTTCAAGTTGTCTTCCTAAAATCTTGAATTTGTCTGTCTATATTGCTGAGTTTCTGAAGTCAATTATTCCATTTCCAGATTTTCAATTTCAAGGAAATTGAAATATTGTAGGTCCAACACATTGTCCACCGTTTCATGAGGCTTTATTATAAAACCGAACATAGGACTATGGGCTTTAAAGTTCTGAAAATCAGGTTTCAAATTCGGTTTGAATGGCATCTATGTAAAATTTTTTTGGAATCACTGCCCTCTGATGGTCATGGGAGCTACCCAGCCTTGCTCCTGGAGAGCCGCTGCTGGATTTGAACCACCAAGTCCGTGGGCCGCAGTCCCGCACTCAACCAGTACACCACCGGGGCTCAGCCTGCTTTTATAATTTCTTTATGAGCTTTTACTAAAGAAAAGTATGTAAATGTTTGTTTCACTGAGTCACCTGGAATAGAATTATCTTTCAACAAAAACTTTTCCATTCTTCATAAAGTTTGAGAATTGCCTGTTCCTTGCCTTGAAAGTGCAAATTTAAATCATTGAAATGATTAATATTATCTGTTAAGAATTTTAATTTAAGAAGTCAATTTTCATCTTTAAGTTGAGGAAAACTTTCATCGATTTCATTCATAAATATTTCAATTACATCAATGCATTCCACAAAGCAATTTAGAACCTTTCCTCTACTTAACCAGTGAACTTCAATATGCGTTAATAAATCACTATATTCACATTCAATTTCTTCTAAAAATGTCTTAAATTTTATGTGATTCAAGGTAGAGCAAACTGTAATTGTGCTAGCAAATTTTTTTTGGTATCACTGCCCTCTGGTGGGAGTGGGAGGCCCAGACTTGCAAGTGCTAGTAATTTTAATCACTACACTCATCACTTCATTTAACTGTTTGAGGAGACTTTTGCACATTTAACTGTTTGAGGAGACTTTTGCAATTTTCTTCATGAATTACACAGTGGAATGAAAGTAGTGGTCTTCCAAGTTCCTTCTGCAATAGGTCTACAAAGCCAGCATGTTTTCCTAACATTGCTGGAGCCCCATCAGTTGTGACAAAATAATTTTTCCTTCAAATCAAAAAAATTTCCATTTTTGAATTTAACGAATTCTTGAACTTTCTTTAAAATGTCAAAACCTTTCATAATACCTAACATTGGTGAAAGTACACACAACTCTTCATGAATAACTGGAGAATCAATAGCTCCATAACGAGCAACTATTGCAAGCTTTGCAACGTCATGTATGTCAGTCCTTTCATCCACAGACAAGTCCAAGGAGACCTCTCTCATTCATGTCAAACTATGCATAGTGCTTCTCATTTGTTCGGCTCGTCTCGAAGAAGACAGCCACCGACAGTGGGCTGCTGACGGCTGTTTCACCAAACTGAAAGCACCACGGCGCAGCGACAGCCCTCTACTGCCGGCCATCGCTATAAATCGAAAGCACCCACTTGAATTCGTTGGCAAGAATATCTACCAATCGTCATAATTGAGAATTGTTTAGTGGGTCACTAAAATTGCCCCAGTGGGTCCCTAGGTGACCCGCAGGTCATAGGCTGCCAACCACTGACCTAGGTCATCTGTATCTGCCTTCATCCTAACTTGAAGTGTGCTTGTCTGCAAAAGAGGCCGTCTCAGAATCACTCATATATTCAACTGCCTAGTGTTCAATTCGGGATCTTGGTGGTATAATGGACTATATGTTTGACTGATAACTGCAAGGTCAGCAATTTGACCCCATGAGAGAGAGGACACTTTCTAACGCGCAGAGATTTACAGTCTCTGAAACCCACAGCGGCACTTCAACTCTCTCCTGGAGCTCACCATGAGTAGAAGTCAACCTGATGGCAGTGTGTCTTTGTTTTGCTTTTATTTTTGAGTGTTCAATTTCCCTTAGAAGGTTCAAGAACTGCACACTCAAAATGACAAAGTGGAAATCATCGCTTTCCTTCTAAATCTATTTGACCAAATTTCTTATTTTGATGAGTATCATCCTCATCTCCCCAGTTACCTAACTCAGAAGCTAAGAAGTCAACTTTCATTCCTTGCTTCCTCTCAAAATCGAAAACTGCTCACGGTAAACCCAATCCTACAGATTCTGGAACTGGTAACATTCCTTAAAAAGATCTCTTTCCAGGGCTGAGCCCCGGTGGCGTAGTGGTTGTGCGCGGGACTGCGGCCCACTGGGATGGAGGTTCAATTCCAGCGTGGGGCTGGGCCTTCTACTCCCACCACCGGAGAGCAGTGATGCCCCCCAAAAAACAAAACAAAAAAATTCTTTAAAAAGATCTCTTTCCATCAGGTCTCATAGATGATGGTTTGTTTCTACCCTTCATTGTCCTTTTCCAGGGCAGCTGTACACATTTGCTTCCTAACCCGTTTCCCTAATTCTATGATTGCACACATATTTATATCTCTTCTTCATACTGCTGCTAGTCATCTTTCTCAGTTGCAATCTAATAACATGATTCTGCTTAGATCCTGGGATGATTCCCCAGTACACAGAATAAAATTAAAATGCTTTCATTTGATATTCAAAGTCTTTCATAATTCTTCCCTAGTTTTCTGCTGTTACTGTAATAATTTATCATAAACTTGGGTGGCCTACTACTACCTAGATTTATTCTGTTATGTTCTGCTGGCCAGACGTCAGTGAATCAATTTCATCAGGGTTGAAGGTCGGCTCCAAACCAAAAACACTGCCCTTGAGTCGATTCTGATTCATAGTGATTCTACAGGTCAGGGTGGAGGTGCCCTCTAGGTTTTTGAGATCGGAAATCTTTAAGGGAATAGAAGTTTTCGTTCTTCTTTCACGGAGTGGCTAGTGGTTTCGAATTGCTGACCTTGTGGCTAAAAGTCTAACATGTAACCACTATGCCACCAGATCTCTATTCCTGCAGGCATTATGGAAGAGTGATTTTTCTTGCCTTTGCCATCTCTAGATTCCATCCACTCCTGAAGGGCCTTATGGTTCTTTCCTGCATCTCCAAGCCAGCAGCATCGTAGCATCTTGCGTTGCTTATTCCATTACTTTATTTTTTACCACCACATATCCTTGTGAGGACTCTTGTGATGAAGTTTAAGACTCGCTTGGATAATTCAAGATATTTTCTTCACTGCAAAAATCCTTAACTAAGCATATTTTAGGAGCCCTGGTCCTGTCGTGGTTATGAGTTGGGCTGCAATCTGCATTGTCAGCTGCTCTGTGGAACAAAGACGCTCCCCTAAAACAGTTACAGTTTGGGGAGCCCAGGGTGCAACTATGAGTTGGCATCAACTTGACGGCAGTGGGAGTGAGGAAGCGTATTTTGTCGTGTCTTTTTTTCCATATGTGCTAGCATCCACACATCCAAGAGATGGAGATGGATGTATTTTGGGGACCATCACTCAACTTACCACATCGCCTTCTTTACTTTCTGTTTACGCCTTCCTAAATTACCAATAGCACTTTGCGCTCTAGCTATGCCAGAAAATTGCTTAGCAGTTTTGCACTCTTTATTCCACCTTGATCAGGAACGTCCATTCTATCCTGCCTGTCTGGGTCACTTTTCAAGAATCAGCTCATGTTTTGCCCCTTTTTACTAAGGTGTTTCTTAATAACTTTCCCTTTCTACCTTTCTAACTACCATTCTTCCTCTTCTTCATTTTGCATAAGTTTCTCATATAGCCACTATAACATTTTATTTTTTATTATTTTAAAAGTCATTTTATTGGGGTCTCATACAACTTTTACCCCAATCCATCCATTTAGCCACTGTATATCAAACACATTTGTATATTTGTTGCCCTCATCATTCTCAATCAGCTCATTTTTCCCCTCTCTCCCTCATGAACCCTTGATAATTATAAATTATTATTTTGCCATATCACACACTGTCCAGGTCTCCCTTCACCCACTTCCCTGTTTTCCATACCCCAGGGAGGAGGCTATATGTAGATACTTATAATTGGTTCTCTCTTTCTACCTCACCTCTCTCCACCTTCCCAGTGTCACCACTCTCACTACTGGTCCTGAAGAGATCATCTGTCCTGGATTCCCTATGTTTCTAGTTCCTATATGTATCAGTGTACATCCTCTGGTCTAGCCAGATTTGTAGAATTGGGATCATGATAGTGGGGAGAGGAAATATTGAAGAACTAAAGGAAAATTGTGGGCTGAACCCTGGTGGCGTAGTGGTTGTACGCGGAACTGCGGCCCACTGGGATGGAGGTTCGATTCCAGCTCCACGGAGCAAAGGCTGGGCCTCCTACTCCCACCACCTGAGGGCAGTGATGCCCTCCCCCCCCAAAAGAAAAACAAACAACAAAAACAAAACAAAACAAAAGAAAATTGTATGCTCCATCATTACTACACTACACCCTGATTGGCTCATCTCCTTCCTTCAACCCTTCTGTAAGGGGATGTTCCATTACTGACAGATGGGATTTGGATCCCCAAAATGTACTTCCCTTCATGTACAATGATATAATTTTTATTTCTTTGATGCCTGATACCTGATCCCTTTAGCATCTCGTGGTGAGATAGGATATGTGCTTTTTCCATATGGACTTTGTTGCCTCTGAGCTAGATGGCTGCTTGTTTACCTTCAAGTCTTTAAGACCCCATATGCTATATTTCTTGATAGCCAGGCACCCTCAGCTTTCTTTAACACATTTGCTATGACCACTTTATCTTCAGTGATCATGTTGGGAAGGTGAGCATCATTGAGAAAGTATTTGAGTAGAGGCCCAGTGTTCATCTGCTGCCTTAATATTAAACCTATAAATATGTGTAGATAGACTATTTCCCCATCATCATATATAAATATGTTTTCCTGTGTACATGCCTGTATTTAGACCTTTATAAATGCCCTTTGCCTCCTAGTTCTTTCCTCTCTGTCCTTTTACTTTCCTCTTGTTCGACGATCCTGCTCAGCCTTCCTTTGGGTCTCAGTAATTTCTCTTGGTTACATTGCCCCTGATCAATCTCTACTAGGCCTCTCACACCCTTCTTGCCACTGTTGTCACCTTGTCCCTGGGTTGGGCAGCACCACCCCCTTTTTCCCACCTCCTGCCCCCCTTGTCCCCTGGAACAATGGCCTTGTAGTTTTCTCCTCCAGACTGTTCATTCAGCCTATTTTATATAGATAGATCAACATTTCATTATATTTACTTATATTTCTTTTCCTTGCCCCCAATACCATCATCCTGGAAGGCTTGTCTTTGTAGATTTTTATTTGGGAATCTAGTAGGCGCTCAGCAGAAGGTGAATAAGAATTTAACCCACCTGTAAAAAGACTCCCTTCATCTATTATTGCACTCAGTTCAACCTTCCCCTCATCTGTAAGAGAAGACAATTTCATGAATAAAGGTAATTATGGAAAGGGAAGATATAAAAATCATAGTTTGAAGAAAAACTCAAACTTAAACCCATTTTAATGTATCAAATTTTACCCTATTTTCATTACAAATGGAAATGGGGAAAAACAAACTCCAATTTCCTGAACTTACATGGCCTACTGCCCCTTTCCAGAAAAGAAGCAAAAAATTACTCAATGCTCCCTCGCATTTAAAATCTCTTGATAATCCAGGATAAAGTATAGGTATGTGCTTTTGCAGTGCCCCCCACCCCGATCATTCCAGCACCAAACACTAAGTGGTATCATCTTACTTTGATAATCATGAGTCTACATACTGTTTAGTTTAATAATAGTTTTTTTTGGCATCACTACCCTCTGGTGGGCGTGGGAGCTACCCAGACTTGCTGCTGCTGGATTTGAACTGCCAAGTCAGTGGGCTGCAGTACCGCACTCAACCACTATGCCACTGGGGCTCAGCTTTAATAATAGTTTTATGGTATTCTTTTGACTCAGACTTAAAGATTAGAGGTGCTGAGTAATTACTTTTTTCTGAGAAGGGGACAGTAGGTCCAAAAAGTTTAGAACCTATAATTTAGCCCAATTAATAATGTTTGCTTTGAGTATAATACTCATAGAAAGAATTATCTGTATGAGTGTGGTAGTTACATAATCTATTGTCAATTTGAGAGGATTACAAGTGAAGGAGTGCAGTCTAGCTTGCCAATCACTGTATAGCCAACAGGGTCTCTGTGTGGGCATGACCTTCTTCTGAGGATTCTGGGAACTCCTGAAATTCCTCGTTGGAATGGGGAGTCTCTTCTCTCTCTCTCTCTCTCTCTCTCTCTCTCTCGGCTCACTCCCTGAGAGACGCTCTAGTGACAAGACACATGACACTATGCTGATAGACCCTGTGTCTTGGGACCTGGAGGAACCACATGGAGATTCCTTCCAGTGCTGAGATGCTTCTACCACCACTGGATCCACAAGACTACCCACCTACTGGCCTCTGATCTTCCTGTATTTGGTGTTATTGCATGTGTTTCATGAGTCTGAAGAGGATTTTGTAGATTGGTATTGGACATAGGCACTAATATCAGATTTAGGGATTTGATCTGAACTGGGCTGGGATGTTTTCTCAATATTCAGCTGCTCTTATAGATAAGGCTCTTTCCTATACACATATGTATGTCTATGAGTTTTTTCTCTAGTCCACCCAGACTCACATAATGAGCTTAACATGATAGCAGTCAATCTAAAGCACGAGTCAAAACTATAAGGGCAGAGACTATAAATTAATGATGATGAAATAATGTGGACAGACTGTGAGCATTAGGACAC
>PVJH01022883.1:0-35208 GCA_004026705.1 Nesogale talazaci
TGAGGGCCCAAGGTCCACCTGCTACTCTAATATTTGGCCTATAGATATGTTCTTAATTTTATTCCCAACTTATAATAGATAGTTGTATCTATGTACAGACATACCTATATTTAGACCTCTGTAAGTGCCCTTTGTCTTCTAGCTCTTTCCTCTATTTCCTTCCATCTCCCTCCTGTCCCACCATCATGTTCCACCTTCATTGGCATTTCATTGTTTTCTCATATTCATTGTCCTTGCTTAATCCTGACCAGACCTCCCATACCCTCCTTTCCATCGATTCCTAACCACTTACTGCTCGCCCAACCCGTCCATGTGTTTGTCCTCCCCCCTTCTCCTCTCCTCTCTTGTGCCCCAGGAATCATTTGCCCAGTCCTTTCTGTGGCGCAATGGGTCTCCAGAGGGATGTATTCCTCTGAGCATCATGTGTCGGCGTGGAGCTTGGACCACCTCTCTTCTTCTTCCTCCCTTCTTGTCTTTGTCCCTGTGGGTGTGGGATGCTGGACCCTCCCCCACCCTGTTCTCTGCCACGCCCACTGCTAGAGATGGAGTCCATCTGACTCGGGTTGCGTCCGGCTCTACAGCTCTCTTTTCTCGCACTCTTTTCTTTGCCACAAATTTTTGAGACTTGTTAAAACAAAGTTTAAAAAGAAAAAGGAAATGATAAGTTGAAAATCTACATTTATATTCACTTTTAATTAGAAAGGATAGATGATTCAAAACATGGATTGTTTTTGGAAAGCACTAATTAAACATGAAAATTTGAACTTATGACTTATACTTTCATGATTGTCAGAAGAAGCCAGATTCTGATACATACATCGTGGGTTCAATAGGCAGTTGTACAGTGATAATTATTATTTATTATAATAAGGATATAGAGAGCATGAGAAAGAGAAATAATAGGAGTCAGACATATATCGCATTAGGGTAGCATGCTCACCTCTACCCCGCTTGGTGGTCCTCGTGGAGACAGAGAGTGGGGGAAGGGATTACATGATGAGGGAGAGTGGCCGAGAGTATCTGTCACTCAGGGGCAGGAGAGAGAGGAGAGCAAGCCTCTATCCTATGTCCCATCCTTATATACCCTCTGGAGCCTTCCCAGACCCCCAGTTACAGGCAAGGACATACGTCACAGGAAGGGGTTATGCCATATGCACACATCATAGGAAAGGGAAGTATCAGGGTCCCATGTGACAAGACCAGACCCCAGACTTTTGGATGTGGCTAAACAGGTGACACTAGAGATTATTAACAACAGCATGTGAATCCGCCCACAGGCTTCAAGGGAAGGGAACCATCATCCTAACAGCAGGGGAGTCAGCTCTACTGTGAGATATACAAAAGCCCTAGATAACTGGGAGCTTCAGGGATAATACCTAACTTCCACACCAAATGCCCGTAAATAGTTTGCTTAATATTTTGGAGTATAATAATTATGGAAAATTTCTGTCTTCATCCCACACATGATAAGGGAGAAAATATGCTAAGTAGACATATATAAAAATAGGAATGAAGATCTGAAATTACCCATGTTTTTTTCATTGCTTTTGTTGTCATTTCTTCCTAGTTCTTATTATATATTTTCCTTTTTATTCTTTTCTTTATTCAATTTTTTTGTTTTCTTTTTGTATTGTCTACTCTATTGTTGGTTTGCCCACCTATATAAGAAGGCATGCAAAGAAAGCCCAAGGAGAAAGCAACAGAACAGAAGGTTCTGGAGGAATTTAGCAGAAGGTGGCAGGGGGAAGAAAGTAGTGAGCGAACAATGTTATAGACAGAGAAACAACCAGGGATTTAAAATCAACAATGAGGAGGACGTAGAGATTCTGGGGATGTTAGAGCAATGGCCATCTACCTGAGAGAAATTACTGAGAAGCAGAAGAAAGGCAGATGTGATGGTAGAAAAGGAGGATGGTAAAAAGAAACAGAGGAAAGATCTAGGAAGCAAAGTAATGGATAGAGTTATAAGCATATGTATACATTTAGCTAAATATATATTAATTCCTAAAATAGAGGTATTTGGCACATGTACATATATTTATATGGTAATGCATTGAGGAAATGTATGGACAATGAGCCTCTGATCAAGCCCTCCCTCACTGTAAAAACTCTTCGTTCTAACAACATGGCATTCATCCCTCCAGAGATGATTGCTGAAGACAAATTGGGTGTATGAATGTGTCAGTCTGGGTAGAATAGAAAAACAAACTCATAGATACTCATATAAGAGAGCGTTATATATAAAAGAGCAATTGAATATCGAAAAAAGATCCCAGTCCAGTCCAGATCAAGTCCGTAAGTTCAATATCAGCCTATTTGTCTAATCCCAATCTACGAAGTCCTCTTCAGACTCACACAACACATGCAATGACACCGAAGGCAGGAACATCACCGGCCAGTGGGTGGGAAGAACTTGTGGATCCAGTGGCGATGGAAGCATTTCAGCTTGGGCAGGGGTCTGTGTGGCTCCTTCATCTCCAGGGCTCTAGTGCAGCTCCAGATGGCTCATGAACAGTAATGTCTTGCCAGGGGAGTCTTTAAGTCCTGCCTCCAGTGAGCTATTTATCTCCTTAGCACCTCCACATAAATTCATCCAACCGTGACCTAATTGACAGGCTAAACTCCACCAATTCACTCTTGACACCAGATTGTGTAAGGGCCACAGAGTGGTATGGTGAAAAATGCGTCTTTTAGGTCCAAAACTGTGAAGAAGGTACAAGTAGGGGGTAAGAGGCTGGGCAAGGTGTTCAGATTAGACACAATAGGATGTTGACTTCTCTTAGGTCCTGAACAGGGCAGCAGTCATTAATCCCAGGTTTTTGGACAGGGAAGAAGGGAGTGTTCCATGAAGACTAACAGATCAGTAGGATGCTGGCTTTCAATAGATGGGTGACATGTTTTGGGGTGCCTTGACTGGCGCTTAGGCTGATGGGGTAGTTGGATGCAGACAGGAAAGGCAGCCCTGAAGGTGAAACAACTGGTGGGTGCTGTGCAGCTAGCACCAGAGTATTGGTTTTTGCCCAGAGAGAGGGAAACTGAGGGGCACAGAGACCGTTAGCTTGGTCAGAAAAGGAAATGATGGCCCCAAGCTTCTGCTGTAAGTCTTGGCCTAACAAGGAATAAGAACTGTCTGGATGACAAGGAATGAATGAGAAACTGTCGTGGGCCTAGGACTCGTTGATGGTGCCCTCCATGAAGAACGAGTAAGATTTGATCTGGCCACTAGCTCCTCTAATTTTTACTGCAGTATTTGACAGGGGCCCAAGTGGGCATTGTCAGACAGATATTGTCGGGTGACTCCAATATCACCCCCCAAAGACTCAGGGTGGTCCCCAACATTTGCAGTGGTCAATTGAGACAGAGCCCTGGCCTCCCTTTTAGGAGCTGGAGCCTCTAGTCAGCAAGATAAGGATGGGCACAGGTTGTGAGACTGGCTTTTGATTTGGGCCCTCATTTTTCCAACGTCCAGCTCGGTGGCAGTATGTGTTTTGAGTTTTACTCAGTGAGAGGTGAAGACTACTTAGTGGCAGGTGAGGTTGGCGGCTTAAAGGATTATGAGGTGATTGGAAGTCATTAGGGAGCTGAGTAGGTGGCAGGTACTTATGAGTTGTCTAGGGGAGGCCAGGCTGAGGCTTGGAGGGCAGGGACTTGGCTGCTTTGTCAGTTGCCAGGGCATCTTGCTTTTGTTTTTCTAGACTATAGGGTAAAACCTGGTTCTAACACTTACTAGCTGCATGACTTTAGTCATATGATACAGCTTCCCTATAATTTAGTACTCACATTTATGAAATGGAGCTAATAATAGTTCTTATTATGAATAGTGTTGACAATTCAATAAACACTACCTGAAACACAGCAAAGGTTCAGTAGATGTTGTTATCACTAAATGATGTTGGTACACAGATTAGCCGTTTGTGGGGGGGGGGGGGGAATGTAACACTTGGATTATAAATAAAATTAGTTCTCAATGGATTTGAAGTAAATAGTAAAGCAATAAAAATAAAAATTCTAGATAACAAAATGAACACTGGTGTGGAAAGAACTTCTAAAATAAACTTTAAAATAGAAATAATAACATAAAAATGTTTTATTTGGCTATATTAAAATTTCTCCATGGAAAAGATACTATAAATACTACAGATAGAATGTGGAAAATACTAGGAATGCAGATACTTATAATACAGACACACAAAAAAACTCTTAAAGAATGACAAAGATAATACAAAAATCTAACAGAGCACACAACAAAAGAAGAGCAGTTGTAAGGGTGTAAATGGAAATTGCCAGTAGGTATGCAAAATACTTATTCCACCAGAATTCAGGTAATACCACCAAAAAAATCATGAAAGAAATTCCACAGAGCACTTCACACAGAGTGTCTCTGACAACTTTGCTGTTTGGAGATAGTTGCTGAGGTGGAAGGTACACTTAGCCATATGTTTTGAAAGTAGAGCTGCAAATCATCCTGAAACTCTATTGTTTCTAGTTTTCTTGGAATGAGTCCTGCCCTGTGGTAATTTCATACTCAGTGGAATCATATGTTGCCTAGTCCTGTGGTAGGTTGAACTGTTGTTATCCACAGACTAGTCACTGGTTCATGTTTTTGCAAGTAGATGGCCAGGTCTTTATTCTTAGTCTGTCTTTTTCTCTACTAAAACCTGAATCATAACAGCACAAAAGCCCCCACTGACTGGTGGGTGGTAGTTACACAGGAGACAGACTGGTCAGGACTTGAGACCAAGTCTCCCATATACCAAAAAAGTCAACTGCCATCAAGATGATTCTGACTCTTAGCGACCTTATGTAGGGTTTTGAGATTGTAGCTTCATCTTTTCTCCCTCTTTGCTGATGGATTTGAACCACCATTCTTACAGTTAGCAGCCCAATGCCTAGACCACAGTGCCACCAAGACTCCTTCTTTCCAGTTAGTAGGAGAAATGTATCACTGTCCCTAATTCCATTACACAGAAATAAAAACATCATAACACAGTAAAGTGTTTGGCTGGTTCAACCCCACAATTAACTCCTCAGGAGAACAAGGGAACAGCCTGCTTCCATAAAGAACTTAGCCTTGAAAACCCTTATGGGGCACAGGAAACCTGTCCTACAGTGTTTCTCAGACTCTTGGGCAAGCGTTTCCACTCTTAAGGTATTAGGTGTAGTTTTTAGTAAATTTAAGTTGATGAACATCAGTCAGCACAAGAATAGGGAACCCTATCACACAGGTATGCCATAGTGAAACATCTTTAAAAAGGAGGAATTAAAACTGTCCTGGCTGCTTTCTCCCCCCCATTCCACCAAACAGGACAAGTAGACCAGCATAGTGTGTGCAATAAGACCCTGTTTATAACAAATAATAACGACCTATGTACCACATATATTTAATGTACTGTTGCCAGTATATAATGAGTACTGGCAGAAAGAAAGAAAACATTAGTGGATTATTTTGGTGATCTGATAGTGATTGAGTAGAGAGTGAAGTAAGTATGAGGGAGAAAAGACTTCCACAAGAAATTTTCCGTATGTATGCACGTACCCCCATCAAGTTATATATGAGTGTTTATCATAAAAACAAAATTTTAAGTCCTCTCCAGTTTTAGATTAGATGTGTGATGATTGTACATTGATGCATTTGTTATGTTTGGCATGGGGCCTCGACTCAGAGAAGTCAGTGATGCTGGAAGGGTGCCTTTTTGAGCACAACAACCACCCCATAGCCACACCCAAAGCTACATGACTCTCACTGTGTTGCTGGGAGGAGCCACTCCTGCCAGAGTGCAGGCTCAGCATGACTTGCACTTTGTGGCCACCCTGACTTCCACTCCCTCTGCTCTCCTAGGCTAAGATTTCTGGAGCTTTCTGGAGTCCCTCCTGAAGATTGCATCACTGGCAAATCTAGAGGACCTCTGCAGTCTCCTTAAGGAGAGATTTTCTTTTCTTTTTTTCAAAACCATTTTCTTGGGGGTTAATATAGCTGTCACGTCCTCCTAGAGTTCAATAACCTAAAGTAGTATTGTACAGTTGCTGCCACAATCAGTTTCAAAACATTTTTTCTCAAACTCTTTGACATCAGCTCCCTTCTCCCCCCCCCAAAAAAAAACACTTATTCTACTTGCTGTCCCTACAGTTTCATTACTTCCGAGATGTATATACTGAAAACAGAAAAATACATAGCAAACATTCAAGACGGTGACTCCCAATGACATAACACATCTGAGATAAACTGCACAAAAACCCCACACCAAAAAAACCCACAAACAAACAGAAAATGTTGTAAGCCTGCAGAGCAGGTCCAGCGTGCATCAGAGAGGGTATCAATGGCAAGATTTCATCCATTCAACTCAGGTTTATCACCAAGGCCTTATTTGTTTTGCAGGTCTCGTACATCTATCTAGACCTCTCACTGTCATCCATCGCTTCTGCAAACCAGAGTCTCACAATTTAGGCTCTGATACTATTCCCTCCTGCGACTTTGGCTTATATGATTTACAAACCTTCAGTGCGTGGTGTTGGTGTGCTTCTCCCTTGTGGGTTTTGTTGATATCTTGGATGGCTGCATGTTTGCAGACAGCCTTTAAGATCCCAGGTGCTATTTTAAACTGACACCCAGGCACCATCTAATTTTTCCACCACATTTTGCTATGGCACCCATATCTTCTATGTTCCTTTCCTGGGGGTGAGTGTTGAACATGGCCATGATGTAAGAACTAATTATTCTTAAGTTGGAGCCAGAAAAAACCCATTCCTGGATTTTTTTTTCTGCCTCTGACTTCCTTTCATAACTTCCTTGTTAATTGATGATAAGGAGTCTTATTAATCATTCCCCCGGGGTATAATGATCTTTTATTGATATTGTCTCTGATTAGCTCTTAGTACTAAAATTAAAAAATTTTAAAGCCCTGTTGAGAGAGGGATATTGGTTCAATGTAGGCTAACTCCATATCACAATACCTGAATTATTCACTTTACAGAATCAGTCCTTTCATAACTGGATGCTAATTACCCAAGCAATTGGAATTAATTGTCAGGGAAATTTTACAATAATAGTCATTGATAATGTCAGTCATAGGTTTGCCAGAATAATATATATTTCATTACGACATGTAGGACAGGATCATGTTTGTCCACGTACCAACTCGGACACCATATATTTTCTGACTTACAAATGTGTCACCATTACAAGTGTGTCTGAGGTAAACTCCAGTTCACCCAATGGAGTTTCCACCTTGGGTTTTACTGATGCAGTGTGTGTTAGTCCGGGTAGGCTAGAGGAACAAATTTCATAGACATGCATATAGATGTAAGGAAAAGGATTATATACAAGAGGAAAAGGACATTAAGCCCAGTTCAGTTCAAAGTCATAAGTCCAATATTAACCCATATGCCCGAAATCTGTCTATAAAGTCTCCTTCCGACTCACAAAGTCACAGGTCAGTGGGTGCAGAATCCCAGTGCTGGCAGGGGTCTCCCCATGGCTCCTCACTTCCAGGGCTCAGGGTCCACCAACAGCAGAAGCAACTCATCATTGGTAGAGGTCTCCATGTGGCCGCCCCAGCTTCAGAGGTCTGGCTCCATCAGGGCAAAGCTGTGTGGTCTCTCCGCCGGCTCCTCCAGCTTCTCGGACACTGCCATCTTGTTTGGTCCATGATTCATCGTCTCTCAGACTAACTCCCAATCACTGGGGAAGATAGCTTCTCATCTTCACGAGGGAAATATCGCGAGATTTCCCAGAAGTCTCAGGAGAAAGCCATGCCCACATAGAGGCCTCATTGGCTACTCAATGGCTATCCCCAGATTAACAGGCTAGACTTCACCCCTACATTTCAATCATAAAATTAACATAAGCAGATGACTGCCACACAGTGAAATTGATGCTTCTGGAGCATGCTGTGCTCTTGGCAGTTCCAGGATTTAATGCCCCAGCATTCCACAGCATCCTTTCCAGGATGCACCTGGAAACTCAAGTCCATGTGGCCTATTCAGTGAATTCCACCAGAGACACTCCCCACTAGTGTTTCCCAAAGCATTTTCAATCCTTCTTCCCCACACCTGGTGGTCGGTCCTCCTACTTCTCCTATGAACATTTCTGCATTTGTCTTCCTCCACATGCATTTGCTTCCTTTCCCTGCTCCTGATCGACTTTCCCATCAGCATCCCTGACCCCTCTGAGAAGGCTGTCTACCTGTCTGGGGGGACTTCATCACAGTACACAAAAGTGACAGAATCCTCTTCTCCACCCTGAACAATTTGATCCCCACTGACATGAGGGGCAGAGGAGAGTCTTCTTATGTTAATTGCCCTTCACAGACTTCCTTCATTAGGCGACAGTAGTTCTTAGGGTATCACCAAAGTGCACAAATACAACCAGTGAAGGTACTCAGAGGCTGGTTATGTTCATTCATTTTTATTAGTGATAAACACTAGCATCTTCTAGATAATAGTGATAAACCGCTAGATGGGCAACGTACAGAGTTCATTATTGGCCCCGGAAACTGTGTAACTCTTAGACTTACTTCCAGTCTGTGATGGGTAGGTTTGTTATGCCAACATGGCCACAGAAGATTGGTGGGTCTGTTGTGATGGCACGGCCAATGAACACACGGGATGAATTGAAGGGCAGAGATAGGAAGGGCTCAGCGAGTCCCACCCTCTTGCTTGCTTTCGGATCTTCAGACCAGAGAGCTGACTTGTTCTTCCTGAGCCTCGACCTCCAAGCAACACGATCTGTGGGACACCTAATCGTGGACTGGGGAGCTGTGAGTTGAGGTGCCTTCAAGCCCTAATTTTCCACGCTCCTGGGATATGCATCTCTTGAACTGGGGACTGTTAGACTCTGTCATCTGGCTGACTGTTGGTGACCTGCTCTGCTGTTTGCTGCGTGGGACCAGATAGCCTGAATTGCTCTACAGAGGACTACTCAGCGGCCCTCAAGACTTGAAGGACTGCTAGTCTTCTAGCTGTCTCATGAAGTGAGTTGCACCGAGCAATCTGTACTGCTTTATAGACAGTCAACTGTTTCTTTCTTATCTTATATACCCTTATGTCTCTATAAATATATAAAGAGAATTACTAGTGTCCTGGTTTTATTTCTCTAAGAGAACCCTCCAGACACACAGTCTGAACAGAATTTATTTCCATGGCTCAACTTTCAGTCAGACAAACAGCAGATTGTCCTATAAAGTAAATATTAATACCCAAGAAATGCAAACTCCTTAAAATAAATTAACTATTCAGATCAAAAGAGCAGCTTTCCCCCAAGAATAAAGCTCACAAGGCAGGAAGGGATAAGAAAAGGTGATTAATGGAAATATAGGGAGAAAGTGGAAAGAATATTGATACATTGTAGGGATCTCACTTAATTTCACAGCAAAAAGTATAGAAATTGTTTCATGGAGATCTGCAAACTTTCATCCAGATCACAATCATTTAAAAAGCAACAGTAGCAACTTCAAAGATTCACTAATGATGACTTAGGTGAAACATGAAAGGGGAAGAGGAAGTCTTTGCTTAAAGGGCACTAAACCTCTTCTAAGGGTGTGGGGAAACTTTGGAAGCCAGAGTGAGAATGGTTGCACAACAGGATAAAAACAATATCATTGATTTGTCCATATTAAAATCATTAGATTGTTGTTTGGTAGCTACCAAGAGAACCCATAAACTCAGTCACCATTGCCAGATCACAGACACCAAGTGGATTCGAAAGATTCTAAATTTTATTTTGACATGTATTGGAAGAAAGAATTAGGATCCTTCTTCCAAATGTCTGTCTCCACATCTCTTAGTTCTCACAGGATAAGTGAAACAGTTTTTTCCAGACAGACACAAATCTTGGAATAGCAGGCATACACTGGGTAAATAAAGTTTTGTTTTTAACAAAGATCTTAGGCTACAGAGGTTCCAGTACTTTGGGGTCCTAAATCTGAAGGAGACAGGCTAGGTACGCAGCTTTTGGCTCTTAGTGAGAGGAGGAAGGAAACCTCAAAGATTCATACATTCCAGATAAGATTGAGTCATTGGCTTAGTAGTACTCATGAGCATTCATTCCTGGACAGTATCACAGGACACTCTGTGAGAAGTTAGAGGGCCTTTCCTCAGAGTCATACTTATGGAGGATTTCTAGCTAAGTTATTTATAAACAAATCATATAATTCTCCTAAATATATTCTATTTCCATCATAAAATAATAGCCAATTGGCTCTTCAAGCCCCACTTTATCAAAATGGAAAAAAATTGTTTCAAATATATATAGTCACAGAAATAAAGACCCAGCATTGTCTGATGCTCCCCATTATACATTAATGGAGAGTTGTTAACCAGGATCCGATTGCCGACTCCATCAAGGTCAGAATGGTGTCAGTTGAATGAAATCAAGCATAACCTAAGCTCACAACTGCTTTTACACTCGTCACCCTCATCACCATAGTCACTGGGTCCCCCTATTGATACCATAACTAAGAATATATGTGAAGCACCAGAACTCACTCGTCTAGCGGGTGCTCAGCTGAGCCTCGGTAAACGTGTGGCATCTATGGGTGTGAGGAGGAGGAATGGCTCAGTAGATCCTGGAGGAGACTGACCTGGATCGTCTCACTCCAGGTTCTGACTGAGAAGGGAGCATGTGTAGCGGACAGTGGTATATGCTATCATATATTTTAGGTTTAAAAACAGAAGCACCTAAGGAATATGCATTAGAAGATTTTGTGGTTAACTGATGCTTACTTCCTTAAGTAGATAATTTTCTTTAAAAAAAATCATTTTATTGGGGGCTTATACAACTCTTTTAATCCATACAACTACCCCTTGTGTCAAGCACATTTATACATTTGTTGCCATCTTCAAAACATTTTATTTCTTCTTGAGCCCTTGGTATCAGCTCCTCGTTTTTCCTCTCCCTCCCTCCACACTTCCCTTCCTCGTGAAACCTTGATAATTTATAAATTTTTTCATGTCTTACACTTATCAATGTTTCCCTTCACCCAATTTTCTGTTGTCTGTCCCCCTGTGAGGGGGTTAAATGTAGATCATTGTGATTGGTTCCGACTTCCTTCCCCCATATTCCCATTACCCTTCTGGTATCACAATTCTCAATATTGGTCCTGAGGGGTTTATCTGTCCTGAATTCCCTGTTCACACTCTTATTTGTAACTGTGTATATGATCTGGTCTAGCTGGATTTATAAGGTAGAATTGGGGTCATGATAGTGGGTGGGAGGAAGCAATAAAGAACTAGAAGAATATTTTACGTTTCAATGGTGCTGTACTGCACCCTGACTGACTCATTTCCTCCCCGCTGCCCTTCTGTAAGGAGATGTCCAATGGCCTACAGATGGGCTTTGGGGCTCCATTCTGCACTCCCCCCTCATTTGCAATAATATGATTTTTTTATTCTGGGTCTTTGTTGCCTGATACCTGATCCTATCAACACCTCATAATCACACAGACTGGTGTGCCTTTTCCATGTGGGCTTTGTTGCTTCTCAGCTAGTTGGCGTCTTGCTTATCTTCAAACCTTTAAGACCCCAGAATGATCTACATATAACCCCCTACCAGGGGGACTGCCAACAGTAAAGTGGGTGAAGGGAAATATTGGTCAGTGTAAGACATGGAAAAAATAATATTAATTTATAAACTATCAAGGGTACGTGAGGCAGGGAGGCAAAAATGAGGAGCTGATACCAAAGGCTCAAATAGAAAGAACATGTTTGAAAATGATGATGGCAACTTATGCACAAAGGTGCTTGACCCAATGGATGGATGGATGGATTGTGATAAGAGCTGTAAAAACCCCAATAAAATGATTTTTTTAAAAAGAAGAAGAAAAAGCAATCAACTTTAAGATATATCTTGCCTTTCCACAAGATCAGAAAACAATAGTTTCTCATATATGCTTCCTTCATAAATATATCTTACCTAAAGAAACACCTGAACCATGTTCTAAATATCAGTTGTTTCATCTTACTGAATTGCTGACCTTAATCTTGCTAGAATTAATTGGTCATCACTAATTCCAGAAATTCTTTTGGAAATAGTATCATTCAATAAAGTAACTTTATGAAGTTCATCCTTTTTTCCATGAACTCTTTCTGTCATTTTAATGGCAGTTAGCATGAGATCTATCTTGTAGGGCTTTTTAGTTTTTGTGATTAAGTAAGTTTTGTAAGATGTACATAAATACATCCCATTCGTTGTAACAAATTTCCCTACCTATTTGAAGATTTTTTTAAGTAGCTCAAAATATTATTTTAGTTTATGTCAGCATGCTGCATGTTTAGAATTAATGTGTTATTTTAGTTTGGCCAGTTTTGTGCTCTCTGCACCCAAAACTTCATTATAAACATAGCAAAAAAGATTTTTTCCATGTCATCATCATCATATTGAATATTATAAATTGTAATGTTTTTACTGTATACTTGAAATTTTCTGCTCTTACAGAAATAGCTTACTTAGGGAAAATAAATATTTAATATTTTCCTCTCATTATTTCTCAGTGTGTAACAAATTAGTATATCTTTGGATAGTATTGTAAATGGAAATCCATGTAAAATCATATAAATCCGCATTGCAGATCTTCTTTCTGTTGTCTAAACTCTCTACTGCAACCTAGAAGTGAAGACTTGGCTCTAGTGTCAACAGTGTTCACTTATCCATAACATTTTTGTGTTCTCAAATCAAAGCTAGTTTTAGCTTATGAAACTACATTTGTGAGTGCTCAGTTTCAAAAATATGTGTTTACATGTACACATACAGTGGTAATGCTGAAAAATATTATAAAAGGGCTTTTGTGGGGCTGAGCCCCGGTGGCGTCGTGGTTGTGCGCGGGACTGCGGCCCACTGGGACGGAGGTTCAATTCCAGCAGTGGGGCTGGGCCTCCTACTCCCACCGCCGGAGAGCAGTGATGCCCCCCCCACACAAAAAAAGAGCTTTTGTCTTAACACAATACTATTGTGTTAATAGAAACATCTAATAGAAACATCTCAATCCATTACTAGTTTTATTTTGAATTAATTTTTTCTTATTGCACATTCAGAAACTTTTAACTGTTGCCAATTTTCTGTGACACCCCCCCCTACTACACTCAGCCCCCCTATGGAGTTGAAACCTATAGTTTAAAAAACTTTGGAGGAGAACCCAGGCTAACACAGTGTCCCTGAAGGTCCATTTCATATGCTAGGGAAACAACATGGATTTAGTGCCTGCCAAGGTTGGAACACAACGTCTGAAAAGTTTTTCCTGATGGTTGTTTCTGGAATGCTTCCAATTTGTAATGTTTGCAAGATTTATATCTCTTGCTTGCATTCCTAGAAGCTGTAGCCTTCAATCTGAACCTGTTCAAAGTCATATGTGGCATTCAGCAATTCTCTAAAACAAAATATTCAGAATTATCTCCCTCAATTAGACTCCTTAATGCTCCCTCATCCTTCTATGAGCCCCTTATCCCCAGCCCACCAACTCATCTTCTGTTATTAACACATTAGTAATAGTAACTGCTGTATATTCCATACTTGGGTTCCACCTGTGACTGCCCTTTTCCTTTCACAGGTCCAAACAGGGAACTGCGGGTTTCTTGCCAGCCGTTGTTAGTTGACACAGAGTCTACCCTTACTCTTGCCACACTAGAATAAGACATTGCCTGATATTGCACTATTTAAATTATGGTTGATATATTTGAGCCCCTTGTGGTTATGATGGCAATCTATATCATGGGCGGTTTCCCTGGATTTATTGATCCTTTACTTGACCAATCAGGATGTCTAGCACCCAGCTGTTGGTGTGTGGTACTGTGGCAGATTGCATGTTACTTTGATACTGGATGCTGTGCCACCAGTATTTCAAATACCCATCATATCCCAGAGGCCATTTATGTCCTTTGGGACCAGCACCTGAGTCTCTGTAGCATCCTGGGCACAAACCAATTCCTACAGTTTTTAAAATACTATTTTAAAAATGTTATTTATTGGAGGTTCTTACAGCTGTAATCACGGTCCATACATATACCCCTCGTGTCAAACACATCTTTACATACATTGTCTTCATCTTTTCAAAACATATTCTTTCTATTTGAGCCCTTGGTATTAGCTCCTCTTCCCCCCCCCTCCCTCTACCTCACTTTCCCATGCCCCCTTGATAATTTATAAAGTATTCTTGGTTTTTTTTTCCTGTCTTACATCAACCACTGTCTCCCTTCACCCACTTTTCTGCTATTCGTCTCCCTTGGAGGGGGCCATACATCAATTATTGTGAGCAGTTCCCACTTACTCCCCACCCCCTTCTCTTTTCCTCCTAGTATCGTGGCTCCCCTTATTGGTCTTGAGGGGTTTACCTATCCTGGATTTCCTTTGTTGCAAACTTTTATCTGTACCAGTATACATGTTCTGGTTCACCAGATTTTTAAGATAGAATTGAGGTCATGATAATGGACAGTGGGAGGTATGGGAGGAAACATTAAAGAACCAGAGAAAGGTTGTGTGTTTTGTTGAAGCTATACTGCACCCTGACTTGTCTCTTCCTTGCAGCCCTTCTCACAGGGCGTGCCCAATTGACTACTGATGGGCTTTGGGTCTCCATTCTGCCCTCCCCCTCATTCCTATTGATATGATTCTTTTTGTTTTCTTTTGTGTCTTTTATGCCTGATACCTGATCCCATCACACAGGCTGGTGTACTTCTTCCCTATGGCCTTTTTTTGCCTCTCACCTAGGTGACCACTTGTTTATTTCCAAACTTTTAAGACCTCAAGTGCTATATCTTTTGATAGCCGGGTACCATCAGCTTTCTTCACCACATTTGCTTATGTACTCATTTTGTCTTTAGCGATTCTGCCACGGAAGGTGAGCATCACAAAGTGCCATGTTAGTAGAACAAAATGTCCTTGCATTGAGGGAGTACTTGAGTGGAAGTCCAAAGTCCATCTGCTGCATATATGTACAAAATACTATTTTTTAACCTCCACAATTCAAAAATATTTATTGAACTCTAACTATATAGTGCTAGGCAGTATATTACATGTTGGGGATATAGCAATGAGCATAATCTGCCTTGTGGAGATCTAATTCTCACTGAGAGTGGCAGATAGCAATAAGTAGACAAAGAAGACATCTAGCAGGGCAAAGGACAATGAATACTCTGGAGAAAAATAAACTGGAGGAAGAGGCCAGAGAGTGACTTGTTGATGAGTATGTGGTGAAGGACATTTCAGGCAGAAAGAGGGGTGAGCCAGACAAGAACACACCTTACAGCAGTGTACAGTACTCTGATAGAAACGAGTGACAAGGATGTGGACAGCGGGTTGAAAAGCGGTTACTGAATAGCAGAAATGGACGGTCAGAGATGTGAGATAAAGGATCTCATTATCTTCAGGGCAATGGAGGAAAGCAGCTCTGTGAACAGTATAGTGTAGGTAATTGTCCCCTATCCTTTGGCTGAACGGTACAGATTCAGAGAAAAGATTCATTTTCAGTTTCCCTTCTTCCTGAGTGTCTCTAGGTGGCCACAGAGAGAAAGGCTTACAGTCAAACTCACTACTAAGTGGCCCTCTTCTCTGTTGTTCAACAAAGACAGAACTAGATGTCAGTGAGCTCCATGGAAACCTTGGCACCAGTGCACATGAGGGGAGAAGGAGAGAACACACAGTGGTGGCATGTCTGTGGAGACTAAATTACTTGTGCATAGTCACTATGACTTGCATTTCATCAGTCGAGCTTATGTAACTCAGCAAATTGGGAGCAGAGTTCCTGGCAAGCGCACCTTGAAAGGCTGGAAAAAGTCCACGGCAAGCAGAATCAATCACTGGCCTCCACACCCAAGGAAAACAGTTTCCTTTTGAAAACTGGAATGTGAATCCTGTTCAAGCCTTCACAGTCATATTCTAGCATTTCAAGATAAAACAAAGACAACCTAATCCACAAAGTCAAAACAGAGGCTGGATATGCTACACCCCACATTTGAATATTATTTTTTTTCTTGTCATGCAAACTTCCTGGGCAGGGACTTCAAGGGCCAGAGGGCAGGCAGGAGGGTTTTTAAATACACTTCTCTTGCCTCTTACTCACTACAGAACTTTGAGTCACTGGGAGAAGTTCTATCCAAGGTAATTCTCTGCGTCTGGGTTCTTTTTTCTTTTTAGATGGGAGTTTCCGGTAGTCCAGCTTGTGCACAGAGTATCTTGGCTGTTCCAGAGCTCCAGGGAGAAAGGGTCCTGATCTCAGGGGGCAGCAGGATGGTCAATGAAGAAGCCATGATACACAATCAGACCCTCTCATGTGGAAAGGTGGGGAGCCAAGTAGCTAAAGCACAAAATAGGGCGGGTTTTAACTTTTGATTGTGTTGTTTGCTGACTGTTAATAAAGACAGGGCGGTCCATTTTTCTGACTGGCTTTCCTCATATATTTACTAGATTCATAAGGGTTCTGGCTTCCTAGGCAGAGTTTTTGTGAGGATCAAAGGAGGTGATGAAGACGGAACAATCACTTGGGCACTAGGGGCAAAGACGGCATTAGTGAGAGGAATGGTTCTGGTGAGACAGGCTGAGTGGTTCTAGACAGATTTTCAGAGAACACAAGAGGGGGAAGGAACTTCCAAAAGCTTGTGGAAATTTTTCATTATCTTTCAACTCCATTTTTTCATAAATTTTTGAAGCCCCTTTGTATATGAATAGATGCTCTGGAGTGATGTTGGCCTGGTTAAATGCTTGATTTCTCCATGCAGCCAGTAGTAACATCGCTGTGGCCAAAAAGGTCCACTTCCCTGGGCTATGCTGCTCTCAGCGTGGTGGCCAGAGGCCACCTTTGTTTAAAAGTAGGAGGTCTGGGAAGGAAAGGGCCCTCCTGTGAAATGGAAATTGCAGGTCAGTGAAAGGGTTTGGCCCTGAACAGGTTGTCTGATTTCAGGAAGAGGCACTCTCCAAGGCCAGCAGGGATGTGCCTCCCTGTAGGTTGAAGTGGTAGGAACTGGAAACAGGATTATAGGCATATAAGATGGGGGATTCAAAAGTAGAAAAATTGAATTAAATAATATCAGAAAATTCCCATCAACTTTTTGAAGCATTCATATAGTATGCTGGAGTAGAGCTTAAACGCTGAAGCAATTGGTTTGTGGAAAGCTCTGGTTTACAATGGAAGGTCTAACTCCATTTTGAGTCTTGGTATAAGTTGACTCCATCTTAGTTACTTCTGAAGACTAACCTTCAGTGTGGCAGCTTTGCCTTCAGGCAGGAATTATTTGAAAATATTACAACTCCCAGGCCAGCTCAAGGGAACTTGTGCCCTTAGGGAACTTGCCTACACGTGTCCTTAATGATTTACCATGCCATCTAAAGGATGGGGTACTGGTGGCTATGACTTAGGGCCATATGGTCATGAGCTAGATGGTCAAAGAACACCAGGACCAACCTTCTAGCTTTTCTACTCTGCAAATGTGTTTATATGCCACTCATGTTTAACTCCCAGCTTCTGTAGTTCTGCTTGAGATAATGATGATTTAATCCACAGCCAACTATCATTTTGTTTCCATAGTCTGTGATTAGTTCTGTGGTGGCGAATCCATTTGGACTCTGTTTTGGCAGTATGTTAATAGTTTCCTTTATTCCAGGGATAATTGGTTTGTGTCTTGTTTAAGGCTTAATAAAGGGATCTCTATAAAATATTAATTGGGAGTATTTTTCTTCTAAAGAAATGCATAGTGATGCCAAAAAAAAAAAAAGAAGTGCATATGCACATTTCAAAATGAAAATAACCTTATTTAAAATTTTTTATCTATTTACTCTTGATGTCGCACAATAAATGTTAATGAGTTGAGTGTCTCTGCAAAGGATCTCTCCGGAGGAGTAAAGAAGGAAAGGGAGAGATGTCTCACAGTGGCTGCTTCTGTGTAAAAGAATCTGGAAGCTGATGGACAGGGAGTAGGAAGACTTGCCCTTCTCTGTGCCCTATTTTGTACAATGTGCATGTATTATTTCAAATATGTTACATTCAGGACTGTTCCTCCCTGTGCAAAAAGCCCTGGGGCTGAGGTGGTAGGAACTGGAAACAAGATTACATTCATACATGATGGGGATATCAAAAGTAGCAAAACTGAAATATATATATATATATGAATTATGTAATATTGAAGTACATAACCAACATTTAAAATGTATGCACTCACTCCCTCCAAAAGCAAAATACTACACTAGTTGAAAATAAAGGTTTCAGCCCCATCGATTGCAACACTTTTCTGCATGTTTTCAGGAGGTGGGAGGACCTGAGAAATGCCGGTTCACTGTCGAAAATCTCACCACTGACAGTTGTACTTTGGATCACTCGAATGAGTTTGTCATCTGTTCAGGAGGGTATCAGGGCATTCAGAAAAACCTGGACATCTAGGATAGGAAACAGAGAGCTCCATTTTCCCTAGGACCCTTCCCGTGGATCAGCTGGTGGAGGAGAGGCAGGCTCAGAACGGTGGCACTGGACAGTAGTAGCCTTGGTCTAGGGGAGCGTCCTCCTTTCCTTCCTCCAAGCCATTCTTTCTCCCCAGGGACCATGAGCAAAATCAGCGAAACAGTGAAGCGGGCTCGAGCCTCCTTCAATTTGGGCAAGACACGCCCACTGCAGTTCAGGGTGCAACAGCTGGAGGCCCTGCGGCGCATGAT
This sequence comes from Nesogale talazaci, assembly GCA_004026705.1. Taxonomy (NCBI): domain Eukaryota; kingdom Metazoa; phylum Chordata; class Mammalia; order Afrosoricida; family Tenrecidae; genus Nesogale; species Nesogale talazaci. The sequence goes on from PVJH01022883.1 coordinate 18,626, forward strand.
CAAGGAACGTGAGGGAGACATTGCCAAGGCGCTGAAAGCTGATCTTAACAAGGTAGTTTCCTTGAAAGACCACCATCCCAACTTGCTCCTATTCAGGCCCATAAGCTCACATGGAACCCTCTTTTACAGAATGAATGGAACGTCTACTATGAAGAGGTGATGTATGTCCTGCAGGAGATTGAGTACACCCTGAAGAATCTCCCAGAGTGGGCAGCAGACAAGCCTGTCGAGAAGACTCCCCAGACCCAGCAGGATGAATCCTACATTCACTCAGAACCCCTGGGCGTGGTGCTCATCATGGGCACCTGGAATTACCCCTTTAACCTCACTATCCAGCCCATGGTGGGAGCCATTGCTGCAGGTGCCAGGGCTCAATGTTGGGGAGGGAGCATTGTAGAATTTCCATGTCCAATGAGGGGAAAACAGGGACTCTGTCTTCTGTAAGAGCAGCCCTGGGGTCAGATAATTCTTTGATGACCTCTATCTTTTACAGTAGGGTTGAAAGGACCAAACGATTGAACCTCTTGGTGCCTGAGGCCTAGCCAATTATCCCCAGCTGCCTCTCTCTTTCGGTATGTTGGAAGGAAAAACTGCTCAAAACAGCTTATGGTGGCATCCTGATAAACATGTGACTAACTGAAAAATTGGCAGGTTGACTGCACCTAGAAGCATCTTAGGAAAAGGCCTTCTGGTTTGCTTCCTAAGGCAAGGTTGTTGAAAACCTCATGGAGCACTGGTCTACTCTGGCACACACGCGTTACTATGCAACGAATCATTTCTTTAGCAGCTGGTTCTTAACATTAGAGTCTATCTCTGTTCTCCCAGCCAGGCCTCAAACTCCCCCCCCCCCTTTATTCTTCTCCAAAATGTGGTCAATTTTTGAGAGATAGATGATATAGTTGAGCCGTGGGTGGGCCGTTGTGCCCATGTGTGCACCCAAACAACCACTCTCACACCTATTCAATGAGAATGCAAATGATGACGGGGAGGCTCCCGGTGTAGACATGGGGTGGGCAGTGGTGGGAAGGTGGTGGTCATCAGTTTCTATTCTGCAGGAAATGCGGTGGTCCTCAAGCCCTCAGAACTGAGTGAAAACATGGCAAACCTGCTTGCCACCATCATCCCTCAGTACTTGGACAAGGTGACTTTCGCTTCACGGCTCAATCATCGATGGGTTGAAGGCCAGGTCTTTGGGAGTTGGATATGAGTGAATTCTTGTAGCAAGGGGTGAACCAGAGGGTAGAACAAGGACAACTTTTAGCAGCTTCTCTTTCTCTTTGGCGTGAACCTTGCTGAAGAATGTCTCTGGTCCAGGAGGAGTTTTCTAGCAATGGGGTGGGTGGTAGGGCTGTTCACCTAATTATGCAGGGGCGAGGAGGGACCATACTCTCTTCTGACTCTTCTCTCCTTACACTGAAGGATTTGTACCCAGTGATCAATGGGGGTGTCCCTGAGACGACGGAGGTGCTCAAGGAGAGATTTGACCACATCTTATACACAGGGAGTACAGGTGTGGGGAAGATTGTCATGACAGCTGCGGCCAAGCACCTTACCCCTGTGACACTAGAGCTTGGAGGGAAGAGTCCCTGCTATGTGGACAAGGACTGTGATCTGGATATTGCCTGCAGGTGAGGAGTTCAATCTGGCTGGGCAACATTTTCCCCCAGCTGCATGCTGCTCTGTCACAGATGCCTTTTCCACCCTCCTGGGAAGGCTTTCTGCAGTAGGAGTTCTAGACTGAACTCTGTAGGCTTCAGTGGAGGGAATGATCAAAGTTCAGGAAGCAGTCCCTTGGAGACTGAAGGAAAAGCAGGATTAATCTTGCTCAGATTTGTGTCCAGCATCATATATGTGGTCCCCTAAGGGTAGTATGATACAAAGTTGTGCAGCGCTCTCTGGTATCTCCTAGAGAATTCCCCTACAAGCCACTGACAGGTTTCCAGAGGGCCTCGGAGGGCTGGGCTCTGTGTCTAGGCAGTGAGTAGGGTACTTAGGGATGCCTCACAGAAGACAATTTACAGCCCTACACTTCTACAGAAATTCTTGGGTGGTGCAAATGGTAATGCACTTGGCTGCTAATCGATAGGTTGGAGGTGTCAGTCCACACAAAAAATAAAGCCTTGGGAAATCGATGGAGCGCAGTCCTGCTCTGACACATCAACTTACGATGGGTTTCTGCTGACCAGTGAGGATGCCTCCATTGCTGAACCTGTTACGCATTGACCGCACCAGCAAACAAACAAGATGCCTGCTCTTGGGATCTTCCTTTGAAAGGTGGTCTGATGTGCATTTTCACAGGAGAATCACCTGGGGGAAATTCATGAACAGTGGCCAGACTTGCGTGGCCCCGGACTATATCCTCTGCGACCCTTCTATTCAGAGCGCAATAGTGGAGAAGATCAAGAAGAGTCTGAAAGTGAGTGGGGATCCATAGGGTTTCTCAGAGTGGGGCGGGTACATGAGTAGTCAGTGGCCGTGGAGTCCCGGATGTGTTTCAAGTTTTCAAAATACCGATGTGATTGTCCCCTGACATATTTGGGAGCAGAAAGTCTGAACCATTTTTCAACAGTCTTACATCACATGTGCTTTTCTTCTCTACAGGAGTTCTACGGGGAAGATGTCCAGAAGTCCCGAGACTATGGGAGAATCATTAGCCCCCGTCACTTCCAGAGGGTGATGGGCCTGATAAAAGGCCAGAAAGTTGCCCACGGGGGCACTGGGGATGCTGCTACCCGCTTCATAAGTAGGTGCTCTTTCCTGAGGTACTCTCCACATTCCCGCTCCTGACCAGGATGCCAGGATTCCCAGAGAGGTTACAGCAAGTGAGGCTAGGCACTTGACAAGCAGATGATGTCCCTAGAGCTGGGGAAATCAGAGACTCATCCTAGGCAAGCAGTTGCAAACCTCAGAAGCTGCCCTCCTCACAAGGCCTCTTGGGGGTGGGTGAGGATGCTGCAATAACTGTGGGAATTTGGAGAGAACTCTAGGTGTACCAAACCAATGACCCCAGGGCCTGTGCCTAGGGGTGCAAGATGGGTTTTGATGTCCAATTTGCCAAGGAGAATGAAATGATGCTATGCTGTAGCACCAAGGCTCTCTGTTCCCCTATACACAAGTTACATAGTATTTCTTCCTATGATCTGCTGGGTAGGCCCTGAGGGTTGTGAGGAATCATGGGAAGAGGGCCTCTAGACATTAGCAGCTATAGATAAGTTATAAGAAGATGTATTGATTACTGGACTTTCTAGTGAACTGAATGGCTTGTAGCCTGTTAACAGTCTTTGTTCCCACCTTAGCTCCAACCATCCTCACTGATGTGGACCCCCAGGCCCCAGTGATGCAGGAGGAGATATTTGGGCCCGTGTTGCCTATTGTGTGTATACGCAGTTTGGAGGAGGCAATCCAGTTTATCAACCAGAGGGAGAAGCCCCTGGCTCTCTATGTATTCTCCAACAACAACAAGGTAGGCCTAGGGCTGAGCCTCCCGGTTCTAGTACACATGGGATCCCGGGTCACAGACCTGGAGTCAAATGCCAGCGTCATTGCTCACCAGCTGAGTAATCGAGGCAAATGTCTATCTTTCCTGAGGTTCTTCCTCGTGGTCTCTGTAACTAGGACCTCCGAGGTTGTAGTGAACACTGAATGAGATGCTCAACATGATGGTGCTATAAGACATGGTGCTGTGTGCACAGTCATGGAAGTTGTTACAATCATTATTTCCTCCTGTTGTTGAGATGGGGCACGTGTGCATAACAGAAGACTGCAGCTATGGCCTTGGGGTTTGCCTATGCAGGGGGAGGCATAAGCCTAAAGCCAGGTGCTCGGTCTTTGTTACAGGTGATTAAGAAAATGATCGCGGAGACATCCAGTGGTGGAGTGACAGCCAATGATGTCATCGTCCACGTCACTGTGCACTCATTGCCCTTTGGGGGTGTGGGTGAGTCACTAGGGCTGACTGCCTGACTTCTGTCTCCAGGTGTCCTGGGGCAGCCCCCTAGGATCAAGCACATTTCACTTAGTGAATGTAGGTAGACCTTGCACTCAGAGAAGCCAGGGGGGGTCACAGGTGCTCACTCAAAACTAAGCCTACTCCTCAATTCTGACTCATTGAGCCCCTACAGGATAGAGTGGAACTTAGGGTTAGAAAAAAAAGGATAGGGTAGAACTACTGCTGTAGGTTTCTGAGACGAACTCTACAGGATTTGAAAACCTCTCTTTATCCCATGGAGCACTTAGTAATTTTGAACTGCTGACCTGATGGTTAGCAGCCTGATGTGTAACTCACAACAACACCAGATCTCTGTGATTTGAGACATTGTCTTTGTTGATAATTAGCTACATTTAACCTCAGAACCCTCGATATTCCTTAGACACCATCCATCCTTTTCAGAGTCCCCAAGAGGGCAACATTCCCTTTTTGTTGCAGCATGGACATCCTGAGGGGACATCTTAGCCGATCAGACAACTAGGGAGGAGGCATATAGGGGTAGTGGGCTGTGGTTGAGATTTGTACCATAGGGAGCTCAAGTAATCTGAAGCCTGAGTCATTCCTCTTACAGGGTACAGTGGTATGGGCTCCTACCATGGCAAGAAGAGTTTTGAGACCTTTTCCCACTGCCGTTCTTGCCTGGTGAGGCCTCTGCTGAATGATGAGGCCCAGAAAGCCAGGTATCCACCCAGTTCATCAAAGGTGAGAGTTTGGGGTGAGAGGGTGATGGGAGTCACCGGGTAGCAGAGTATGGGCTTGGACTCAGATTCATCATCCCCTCCATGTTCTTCCTCATAGATGGGCCAACACTAGAGAGGAGATTGTATGTGTGCTGCTACTTCCTCCTGCTACTTCTCATGAGAAAATTGGAGACATCCATGATGGTGCTCAACTCTAGCTTCTTGTTCTTTGCCAAAATATGTATGTACCTTGACCTCTGACCTCCAACAGCCCGAGACCCACAGATACTAGGCCACCACTTTCTTCATCCTTGACCACTTGTGAGATATATAGAGACCAATTAAACAGTTCTAACCAGAGGATCAATATGCCAGCACACTTCTTTTTTAGGGTTGCTTCCACCTGCCCCCTTAACTGTTCCACTTGGCTTGATTGATAGGCCAATGGATTCCCTCGAAAAGTTTCCCATTAGCCACAGGGTCTTCACAGCAAGAGACACTGATGTGGGGTGCTATTTTTCTTCCTTCACACTTTTGAGGGTCTGCTTCATTACTGGTGTGCAAACGCTTATCCAGTGGAGGCTATCAAGTATGAACCTAAAGACAAATGGCTCAGAGGCCAGGTAGCAGATTGTATTTAAAGTCTGAAGCAGGAAGCCCATGAGTTGGACTGTGAGGCTCATCTTGTAATCCAGGAAAACAATGAGATAGAATTGGAAATGAGGTCGAGGGTCTCCAAGAAGGATATAACGCACACACTGGCATTGGATGGAGCAATGCTGTCCATCGAAATGAATTCTGTCCCTCCAGAATATGCAAAGTACATCATAACTGGAAAACTGTGGATGAAAATGGATTAAGGATTTTCCGCTGTCATCCACAACCTTCTGCAAACTGGGTATTCAGAATTTAAGCTCTGAGGCCATTCCTTTCTCCAGATTTGAATTTTATTATTTATAGGTCACACAGATTGGTGTGCTTCTTCAGTGTGGACTTAGCTGTCAAATCACTTAGATGGTTGTTTGTTTTAAAACAACAAGCATTTAATAAATTATGCTTCCTGATATCTGGATACCATCTGATTGCTTCACCACACTTTCCTATAGCACTCATATCTTCATTGATCTCTTCATGAGGGCAAGTAGTAAGTAGGGCCATGTCATAAGTACTCTCATACATAAAAGCTACAATTAAGTGTGAGCACAAAACCCGTTCATATATCTTTGTCCCTAGCTCATTTCCTTCTGTTAATCATACATACTTCTGAGTTTGGATTTTCAATGCAATGACAGTTAATGCCAACAGAGAGGGCTTTGCTTTAGAAGGTAGAAGTAATTTCCCTTAAATTGAGTCTTTAGTCTTTAAAAATTAAGGTTGTCAGTCAGGGTGCAGTGTAGCAATGATGAAACCCGACTTTCTTCTAGCTCCTAAGTGCTTCCCTCCCCCGCCCGCTATCATGATCCCAATTCTACCTTACAAAGACCAGAGAATGAATACTGCTACAGATAGGAACTGGAAACACAGGGAATCTAGGACAGATGAATCCTTCAGGACCAGTGGTGAGAGTAGTGATACCAGGAGAGTGGAGGGAAAGTGGGGTAGAAAGGAACTACATATAGCCTCCCCCACCTCCCCCTGAGGGATGGACAACAAATAAGTAGGTGAAGGGAGACATCGGACGGTGTAAGACATGACAAAATAATAATAAATTATCAATTATCAAGGGTTCATGAGGGAAGGCAGGGAAGGGAAAAAATGAGGAGCTGATACCGAGGGCTCAAGTAGAAAGCAAATGTTTTGAGAATGATGAGGGCAACATATGTGCTCAACACACCGGATGGATGTATAGATTGTGATAAGCATTATATGAGCCCCAATAAAAAGATTTGTTAAATTAAGGTTGTTTCTCTTTTCAAGTGGTAAATTCTCCTGAGTGACTGAATAATTAAACTGGAAAAATGAAAGGCCATAGTAGCTTTGACTTTCTAAGATACCACCTTCAATACAATCTTTTCCATTCTCATCTGAAGCATGATTTTATGCTGGTTTATTTGGATCAAGTAATTTGCCAATGGGACATTCCTTTCTTCTATTGCTTTGTAAAAAATAATCATTTTATTGGGGGCTCATAAAACTCTTATCACAATCAATACATACATATGCAAACCACATTTGTATATTTGTTGCCATCATCATTCTTGAACATCCTCCTTCTACGTAAGCCCTTGGTATCAGCTTTTTCTTTTCTCTTTTTTTTTTTGTGGGCATCATTGCCTCTGGTGGTCATGGGTATTAGCCAGCCGCCGCTGGATTTGAACTGCCAAGCCTGTGGGCTGCAGTTCCGCACTCAACCACTTACAACACCGGGGCTCAGCCCCGGTATCAGCTTTTTTCTATTGCTTTTACAGTTAAATAGAAGCAGCTCAGTCCAATACAACCAAAGTGTTTGGGTTATAAATTCATTTTGGACAGAAACTTGCCAGTAAATTTGCAGCTAGAGAAAAATATTTACAAGTCAAAGTCATGGACAAATATCTTTCACTTCAAGGTCTCTTCAACTTTCAGTCAGTATTAGGTCATTCTCATAAGCAATTTTAATTAGTTTAAAACTGCAGACCTTTGGCTAACATCTAAATTTCATTTTGAACAAGGCATTTAGCTGGTATAGAAGTTTCTGCGAGTCAGTTTTGTCCACACCTTTGCCATAATTTCTGTTTTATGGGGTTTTTTTGTTTTTGGGGGGGCCATCACTGCCCTCTAGTGGGAGTGGGAGGCCCAGCCTTGCTCCTGGAGAGCTGCTGCTGGATTTGAACCGCCAAGCCAGTGGGCCACAGTCCCTCACTCAACCACTACGCCACTGGGGCTCAGCCCCTGTTTTATGGTTGTAATTTTTCTTATTGTTATTGGGGCAAGATGATATTTCATTGCTTTTATTTGCATCTCTGTAATGGTAAATGGCTGAGAACATTTCTTTTTTTGTTTGTGGACTATCTAAATGTCTTCTTTGATGAAGTGTCTATTCATGTCCTATGGTCTATTTTTTTTTTAATTGAAACATTTGTCTATTTCTTGTTGATGTATCAAAGTTTTCTAAAAGTTTTAGAGATTAGTACATTGCTATTGTCTGAAGTTTTCCTCTAGTTGTAGATTCTCTTGACTTTTGTGATGAAATTTTTTGATGCATGTAAGTATTTAATTTGAGGGAAGTTTCAGTCATATTAGCAGTTACATTGGATATTGCACTTGTGCCATATATTTGGGTCCTAACTTGTATTTTTTTCACTGATGACTTCAGAGTTCTCGGTTTGTTTCCTTTATAAAAATCATTTTATTGGTGACTCTTGCACCTTTTATCAACATCCATCCATTGTGTCCAACACATTTATACATTTGGTACCAAGATAATTTTCAAAACATTTTCTTTATACTTGAACCCCTTGATATCATGAATCCTTGATAATTTATAAATGCCTCTCCCCATGTCTTACACCAATCACTGTCTCCTTTCACCCACTTTCTGTTATCCATCCCCCTAGAAAGGGATTATGTGTAGATCATTGTGATCAGTTCCCCCTTCCTCCCCTTACCTTTCCCTTCCCCTCCTGGTATCTCTATTCTCATTATTGGTCCTGAGGGTTTATCTATCCTGCATTCCCTTTGTTGCAAGTTTTTATCTGTAGCAGTGTACATGCTCTGGGTCTAGTCAGATTTATAAGGGAGAATTGATGTCATGATAGTGGGGGGAAAGAGGAAGCATTAAAGAACCAGAGGACAGTTGTATGTTTCAATGAAAATATACTGCACTCTGACTCACTCATCTCTTGTTAATGACCCTTTCATAAGGATATGTCTAGTTGTCTACAGATGGGCTTTGGGTCTCCACTACATGTGCTCCTTCCCCCATTCACATCGATATGATTTTTTTGTTCGGGGCCCTTGATGCCTGATACCTGATCCCAGCATGATCACACAGGCTCGTGTGCTTTCTCCATGTGGGCTTACTTGTTTATATTCAAGCCTTTAAGACCCCAGATGCTATATTTTTTGATAGCCGGCCACTATCAGTTTTCTTCACCACATCTGCTATGCATCCATTTTGCCTTCATTGATCCTGTTGGGAAGGGGAGCATCCCAGAATTCCTCATTATTAGAACAAAGTGTTCTTGCATCGAAGGATTACTTGATTTGAGGCCCAATGTCCATCTACTACCTTAATACTTAACAAATAAATATAAGTGCATAAATCTATTTCCCTGTTGTTATATATAAATATATTTACATATGTATATACCTGTATTTAGACCTCTTTGCCTCCCAGTTCTTTGCTCTATTTCCTTTTACTTTCCCCTTGTCCCACTATCATGTTCAGCCTTCATTAGGGGTTCAATAATTCCTCTTGGTTACATTGTCCTTTATTAAGTCCCACCAGACATCCTATTCCCTTCTCTCCATCAATTTTAGACCATGTTTTTACCTTGTCCCTGGGTTGGTTGATATTCTCCTCCTGCTCTCCAAAGCCCCCTAAAACCATCAGTCCCATTGTTTTCTCCTCTGAATTGTTTATCTCCCTATCTCATCTAGATAAGCATGCAAAGATAATAGTAAGCACAAAAACAAGACAAAGGTGAACAAAATAGCAAAGGAAGACAAAGCAAAACAAAACAAAACAACAACAACAACGAAAGCAACTGCCAAAAAGGAAAAGCCTACAAAGAGTTCCGAGTCTGTTTGCTGGTCTTTCGGAGTGTTTTCCAGTGGCGTCTGATGAGGGGTCATGCTCTGGCCCTGAAGTCTATTTTGGGTCTTCCCCAGGGATTTCATTGCTTTGTTCCCCTTGCTGCTCTGTTGCATGCCCTTAGTGTTTCCCCCCAGTGTAATGGGATCAGATAGAACACAATTCCTGACTGTGTCTCAAGTGTTGTCCCCCGTAGTGCTATGGGTTAGTGAGGGATGTTGTGTCTCAAGGTGGGGCCAGTCCTATGGTCCTCTCTGTGCACTGGGTGCTCTGAGCAGGAATCTCATCCTAGGACTTGGTGAGCCAGGATGTGTTCCACTCACTTTCCTTCCCTCTTCGTTTGTTCCTGTATGCTCTAATCAGACATGCCCCTTCTCCCCAAGCTGTAGCTTTTGTGCTCTGAAGTGCACTCCTCTGGTGGAGTGTGTCCACCTAGTTGGGATTGGGGTCAGTCCCACAGACCCCTCTACTGGTCCCCTGTTACATATTGTATTCATGCCTTGGCTTACCACTATTGTGGAGACATAAACAATATCCTCTCCTTGGATGGGTTAGTGCCCGACTCCCACCCTTTTCTTTTCTTTTCCACGCCTACTTATTTGGCTGCCACATGGATCCCTGGACTGGGTTTGACACTGCCATAGTACCTGGACCTCATCACCAGGAATGTATTTATATAGAAGCTTTTCCTCTATGCCCCCCACTTTTTTTAAGATTGCCTCAGTAGACTAATATTGTACTTGTCCTTTTGCATTTAGCTTACTTCATTTAGCATAATTTTCTCCATTTCTTCCCTGCAGCAATGTGCTTCATGCATTCATCACTGCGTATAAGGGTTACACAGTACTCCATTGTATGTACCATAGTTTTTTTTACCCATTTCTCTGTTGATGGAAATTTGGGTTGTTTCCAACTCCTTGCAATTGTGAACTGTGCCACAATGAACATTGGAGCACAGATGTCTGGCAGTGGCTTGTTTCTTGCCTCTTCTGCATATCTGCCTAATAGGAGAGTTTCTGGGTTGTATAGTAACTCAATTTCCATCTGTTTTAAATACCATTAAATCGATTGACATCCTACAGGTGCAACAGCAGTGGATGAGAGTTCCTATCTCACCACAGCCCCTCTAACATTTGTTAATTTCTGATATTTTTAATTGGGCTATCTTTGAGGGGGTTAGGTGGTATCTCATCATTGTTCTAATTTGCATTCTTCTTATAGCTAATGATTGGAAACATTTTCTGATATGATTATTAGTCATTCTGAATAATCTTTTCAGGTCCTTTACCCACCTCCACAGTGGGGAATTAGGTTTTTTTCTTATAGTAAGTTAACAGAGCATTGTAGATGTTAATAATAAGGCCTTTGTCTGACGTGTCATTGCTGAAGATGTTTTCCCAGTCTGTGGGCTCACTTATGACTCTTGGCGAATTCTTTCAATGTACAAAGGTGTTCTAACTTTGATATATCTTTTCAGTTTGTGATGCCTTTGTATTTATGTCCTTTCCTATGCCAAAGTTCTCAGGTTTTTCCCAGTTTCCTCATCGATGGCCCTAATAGTTTGGGTTTTTACCTCAAGCTAAAGTCAGGTAATGCAAGCTTTCCAACTTTGTCCTTCTTCTTGAGTTCTCTGCTAATTCTGGGCTTCTTCTTTCCCCATATGAAGCTGGTAATCAGTTTTTCCAATTCTTTGAAGAAAGATAATGGTATTCATATTGGCATAGCATTAAACTTAGCCTTGGGTAGAACTGACATCTTGACTATATTGAGTCTTCTGATCACAAGCATGATATATTCTTCCATTTGTTGAGGTCATCCTTGGTTTCTTATAATACTGTTCTGTAGTTTTCCTCCCACAAATCTTTTGAGTTTTTTGTCAGGTATATCCCTAGACGTACAATTTGTGCTTGGCTATTGTAAAGGGTACTATCTTTTTGATCACTTGTTCCCATGGTCTTTTCTGATGTGTATAATAGTCCGATAGATTTCTGTTTGTTGATCTTGTATCCTTTCACTCTGCCATATTCTTCTGTCACTTCCAACACTCCATTTGTGTGATATACATGTATATATATGTGTAATATATATATATATAATCTGTGAATAACAATAGTTTCATCTCTTCCTTCCCCAGATGAATACTTTTGATGTCTTTCTTTTGCCTTATGTTGTTAGCTAGGACCTCCAGTATGATGTTAAATAGTAGTAGGGATCAGGTGCATCTTTGTCTGGTTTCCTTTTCAGTGCAATTGTTTTCATCTCTTGTCCATTGGCTACAACATTGGCTGTTAGTCTTTCATATATACCATATATACTGAAGTATAAGCTGTTTGGGGGCACGTTTTCATGCAGTTTTCATGGTAAAATTAGTTGCCTCGGTGGATTTTGGGGTCAGTTCATACTCAAGTGTATATGGTAGCTTGTATTTTATTGAGGAATTTTCCTTTCATTCTTGTCTTCTTGAGTGTCTTAAACAGGAATGAGTGTTGGATGTTGTCAAATGCTTTTTTCCACATCTATCAATATTATCATGTGGTTCTTATACTATCATGCCATATTATATTATCATGACATATTATCATGTCAATGTGGCAAATAATACTAATGGTCTTTCATATGTTCCATCATCCCTGTATCCTTGTATGACTCCCACTTGGTCATGGCGAATTATTTTTTATATGCTTTTGTATTCTATTGGCCAATATTTTGTTAAGGATTTTTGCATTGATGTTCATTAAGGATATTGGTCTGTAGCTCTCAATTCTTGTGGGATCCTTGCCCATTTTAGGTATCAGAGTTATGTTAGCTTTGTATAAAAAGTTTGGAAGTTTGTCCTCTTTTTCTATGTTCTGGGAGAGTTTGTGTAGGACTGGTGTTAGTTCTTCCCTGAATGCTTGGTGGAATTCTCCTGTGAATCTATCTGGCCCACGTTTTGTTGGTGGTGGTGGTGGTGGGTGGTTATCTTTTGATAACCTTATCTATTTCTTCTATTGCTATGAGTGGTTATCTTTTGATAAACTTATCTATGTCTTCTATTGCTATGGGTTTGTTGAGATTCATGATATCCATCTGGGATATTCTAGAAAGGGATTGTTTTTCCAAGCATTTGCCCATATATTCCAAATTGTTGAATTCAATGGAATAAAGGCCTTCATAGTATGTTGTAATTATTCTTTTTATTTTACTTGGATCTGTTGTAATGTCCCGTTTTATCTCTCATCCTTGATATTGGAATTTGTTCCCTCCTTTCTTTTATTAGGTGCCAGTGGTCTGTTGATTCTGCTAATCTTTTCAAAGATCCAACTTTTAGCTGCATTGATTTTTCTCCATAGTTGTCTTGATTTCCCTCTTCTGTATCTCAGCTCTGGATTTTATTATTTCTTTTCTTTTTCTATTAGCAAGATTGTTCTGTTGACTCTAAGCAGCACATCAATGGGTAATGTTTTCTAAGCCAATCTGCTAGCCAGTGTCTTTGAATGCCTGAGTTCAGTCCATTGATATTTGGGGTTATTATATCCATCTGTGGACTGTGTGATGTTATCTTGTACCTTTTGTGGGTGGTGTTTTCCTCTCCCCTTTTCTTTTCAGTGTGCTGTGTGTGTGTGGTTCACTCTTTCCTTCTTCCCACCATTGACCTAATGCTATCATGGGGGTTGTTTTCTCTTTGCTGCGCTCTGGATGGGAGGGATGTTGTTCTATGTAGGAGTCTCTTATTTGTACTCAGTGAGAATTGATCTTCTGCCATTACTGGGTCAGCATCGATCTTTTATAGGACCGGGTTTCTTTTTACATATCCTTTGAGCTTTTCCTTGTGTCATAATACTCTTTCTTCTCCATCTATATTAATACATAATTTGGCTGAATAGCGTATTCTTGTGGTTGCATTATGTTCCTTCAGTTTTTCTTTACCTCAAAGTTGAATAATTTGATTATTATATGTCTTGATGTCTTCTTCTTGGGATTCAGTCTAGCTGGTATTCTTTACACCTCCTGAATGATTTCCTTTTATTAAGATGGTGAAGTTTACCTGTAAGAATTCCCCTGCCATTTTTGCCATTGTCTTCTTCAATGTGTCTTGTTCTGGTAGTCCAATTATTCTAATATTGTTCCTCTTCATAGCATAAGACGTGGCTCTCAGATTTTCTCTGACTTCTCTGAATATCTCATTTGACTGCCTTTCCTGTATGTTGAAGTCTGCCTGGTTACCCTCTTGGTAGCTGGCGCAATTCTCTGCCTCCACAAGTATGTTGACAAAGCCTGTTAATTTGCTATTGGTTTGTGTCTTGTATTTCCCTTTCATATGTGTCCTTTATCTCCTCTATTATTTCATCCTTTTTCTGTATTGCTTTCCTCATATCCCTTATTAGTCAAAGCAGCGTTCTGAATGTTTCTTTCTGTGGCAGATCAATGTTCGCTTCTTCTATACACATCATTAGGTTTATGACTTCTTCCAGCATTGCCTTTTTGTCTCCTGATTTTTCGTTGAGGTTGTTGGGGCTGCTTGTTCTTTACATGTTGATTTAAAGGAGCCTGGTACCATTTTGCAAAGTGTCAAAGAGCATTAGGCTCTCTCAGTGGGAGGCTTGTGGAAGTGCTTCTTTAATCTACCTACAGCTCACTGTACTGGGGGGGGGGGGTCAGGCTACCTGTGGTTTCATTCTTACGCTAGCCACCTGGTACTCCATTATGTGGAAGTTGAGTTGGATGGCCCTCTCAGGGGATGCTGGTTGGATGGCTGTCCCATAAGCATGGCACGTCACTGGCTGATCTCCCAGGAAGCTGTAATGCTGTGGCCCATGGCAGTTTGGAGCACCTTGGTGGGCACGATGTAGTGCCCATTGCATTGGAATTGCCAGAGAGGGCGGGTGGGTATGCCTGCCTTGGTGTAGAGCACCGTGAATGGCAGCCAGAATTACCCTATTCAGCAAGATCGCCATGAAGATTTGATGGAAGTTCACTCAGCAGTGTCAAGTACCACAAAGGGCAGGCAAGCATTCCCCCAGTCACTTATATGATCTTGAGGGGCAGGCAGGAGTTCCATTTGAAGGAGGAATACCGCAGCCATTTTGGGGTAGAGAAGAAGTTACACAGACTTTCCCCTGCCATGTGTAAGTCTACCAGGCAGTGGGACTGGAACTCACCCCAGCTGGGAAAACTGAATTGCCCTAGGTGGAGGGGAGTGGCATGGAAACTGGCAGTGGTATGTGAAAGGAAAGAGAGAGGAGAAAAAGAAGAAAAAGTGAGATGAGAAAAAAAGTAAAACACTCCCCCTAAAAAGGAAATAAAAGTGGAGCCCACTGATAATGTGACAGGAAAAAGAGAAGAAAAACGAAGAAAAAGAAAAGATAGCTGAGCCCCAATTGCCTACCCATGGGGCTAGTGGGGTTTAAACCCTGCCCCAAAGTGTCTGGTGTGGGTGCCCACTACTTTGGTATAGAATCCCAAAATGCTGAGTGGAATTGCTCTGGTTGGCAAGATTGTCATGGAGGCGGAGGTTTCTGCAACAGCATCGAGTGCTACAAAGGGGTGGTATAGCTACCTCGTGACATGCTCAGCACTGGAGCACCCCCTCCCCATGCTGTGTGGGCAGAATTGCCTTTGGTGGAGGTTAGTGGCCTGGGAGCCAGCAGTGGCATGTGAAAGAAATAGAAAGAAGAAAAGAGAAGAGAAAAATCAAGCAAACAAAAAAAGAAAAAAAACTGATTCCCCCCCCCCCCCGAGATTGATAGAAAAAGAAGAAAAAAGAGATAACTGAGCCCTGATCATGCGAACATGGGACTGAAGGGGTTAAATCTTGCCCAAAGGTGTTGGGGTGTGTGTGCCCAGTTTGGTGTAAAAACCTGAAAACTTTGGGAAGAATTGGCAAGATTGCCTCAGAGGCCAGGCAGAGGTTTCCACAGAAGCTAGGAGTACAGGAGAAGGCGGATATAGCTGCTTGTGCTGTGTCCAGCACTGCCGCAGAGGGCAGGCTGGAGCTTCCTGCACTACAGTGCTGGTGGGCAGAGTTGCCCAAGGTAGAGGATAGTGGCCTGGAAGCCAGCAGTGGTGTATGAAAGGGAAGAGAGGGGGGAAAGTACAAAAAGAATGAAAGACGGAAAAAACCAAAACAACCACACCTGCTGAAACTGTGGTGGGAAAGAGAGAAGGAAAAAAGAAGAGAGAAGAAGAAAAGAAAGAATATAAGGCTGGAGGGATTTAAATTCTGCATAAAGTCTCACGGGTGTTTTGTGGAATTACCATCTTCAGCCAGATTGCCGTGGAGGTCAGGCAGAGGTTCCTGCAGCAACATGGAGCCCTGGAGATGATTGTAGCTGTTTTGTGCTGTATGCAGCTCCACAGCAGGCAGCAGGAAGTTCCCTCAATCACATGTAGGGCCATGTAGGATGCACAAGGGACCCTCCAGCCATGAGAAGTGCCATAAAGAGAGGGCAGGATTTCCCCAGCCGCGTGAAGGGCCACTGAGGGCAGACAGGAGCTCCCCTCCTACTTTGTTCTTGTTTTGTAGTGCTTTGTTCATTTGAGTTCTCTTATCTTTCCATCTAGGTTGGTAATTATTTTTCCCATCTCTTTCAATAACAATGTTGGAATCTAGATTAAGACTGCATTATATTACTTTATGTAATACTGGTATTTTCAAATTATTAAATCCTACTATCTGTAAGCATGGTATATTCTTCTATTTTGGTTTCTGGTAGTAGTGTTTTGTAAATTTCTTCATATAGCTCTTTCCCCAGTTAGATTCATTCTTAAATTTTTAATCTTTTGGGTGGCTATTGTAAATGATATTGTTTCACTTATTTCTTTTTTAGAGATTTCTAAAGAAATCTGACTGATTTTTTATGTTGATCTTGTACCCTGCCACTCTGCTGAATCTTTCATTTGACTCAAGAAAATCTTGGTTTTGGTTGAGTCTGTGAGTTTTACATATATGCAGCTTTAAATAAAAATAAGTTTGCTTCTTAGTCAATTGGATGCTTTTTTTTTGGCTTTACAGCTCTGGCTAAAACGTCAGACACAATATTGAATAGGAGTTATGATTAATGGCATATTTTCCTGGTTTCAGTTTGAAGTAGAAATGTCTTTAGTCTCTCTTCACTTGAGACTAATGCTTGCCATAACTTTTGTATATGTACCTTTAATTATGAGGAGGAGTTTCCCTTCTATTCTATTTTGTTGGTTG